>CM069132.1:164105695-164172776 GCA_035221665.1 Okamejei kenojei
CATAGAGAGATAGTAATTGAAGGAAGTATATACAACTGACCAAAATAACATCAATAATATTATTCTTATATTTCAAAACCTTTGATAAGGTGGCCCCCACTAGCCTGCTCACTGAGAGACACGATATTCAAAGCAGATACTCGCATGTCTCGGAGGTTTGAGGATGCGAAGACAATGATGGCAATTACGGGCTATTTTCTGGTACCGGTTGCCAGTGACTGCGAAGTTCCGCAGGGGTCGTGCTGGGCGGGGCCGCTACTCTTCACGTTGTATAATTAAGATTTGATGATGGGATTTGAGGTTTTGTGCCAATAATATATACGAAAATAGCTGGAGCGCAGTGTCGAGAAAGCAGGGACACTGCAAAGGACTTGACAATCTGAAACATAGAGTACTTAGAAAATAGTATGCAGTTGGAGGTCATTCGGCCCTACGAGCCGCACCGCCATGCATTGAACATGCTGATCGTCCCCTATCAATAACCCGTGCCTCGCCTTCCTCCACATAGCCCTGACTCCACTAGCCCCTAAGAGCGCTACTAACGCTCTCTTAAATCCATCAGTATTTTCGCCTCCAACTGCCTTCTCGGCATGGGAATTCCATAAATTTCACAACTATCTGATGAAAAAATTTTTCTCACCTCATCGTAAATAGACCCTTCCCTTATTCTAAGACTTAGCCCCTGCTTCTGGACTTGCCCAACATTGGGAACATTTTCCCTGCATCTAGCATTGTCCCAGTCCTTAAAAATAATAATTTAGTTTATACATGAATAAATAAGATATTTATTTATTTATATGACAGTCCAGCCTTCCAGGATCAATCTCTGAGAACCACGAATAAGAGAGTAGGCAGAGAATTGGCAGATGGAATAGATGTAGCAACTTGTGGACTTGTGCGTCCTGGTAGTAGAGGTTGCGTATGGGAAGAAGACAAAGTGGCAATAAATGTTACTTTATCTGGTTAGTGTTGCCAGTGACTAAGCGAAGTTCCACAGGGTCGTTCTTGGGGCCGCCGCTATTCTTCATGTTTGGTATATTAATGATTTAGACAAGGGAAATGAAGGTTTTTGTGTCCATTTCGGCGATGGAACAATATATGTCAGGCCAGGTATGAAAAAAGCAGGATTTCCTGCAAAACTGGATAGTTGTGAGAGTGACGAGAAGTGAAAAACGGAATATAGTGGTAGCACAGCGAAGCCTATTCTTCTAAATGGGGAAATTAATCTAAGAAATCGAGTCAAATGATTTGGAGCTGGTGCAGGATTCCCCCAAATTTAATCTGACAAGTCCAATCAGTATAAAGAAAGCAAACTCGATCCACTTTATTTCAAGAAGGCTTAATACAAACAACAGCGATGCAAAAGCTAATGGCGGATAGCCGCATTTGAATATTCTGAAACAATTGTTGGGCACCAGCTTCTGAGGAAGGATCTCTATTGGTCAAGGAGGTTTACAAGAATTGTCTCAGAATTGTATTACCATGATGATGTTTGACAGCACTGGACAATTCTCACTGAGTTTAGAATAAAGGGAGAAATCACATTGAAACATATAAATGTGAAAAGCTTGGATAATGATGAAGGATTGGCCACTAGTTGAGAGAGCTCAGACTGGAGGTCACAGCCTCAAATTAAAACACGTTCCTTGAATGAATAATAGAAACATTTTTTTAGTCAGTCAAAAGCACATGAGTAAAATTTTGACCATTCAGCCCATAAATCTACTCCACCATCAATCATTGTGACTATCTCTCCTTCTAACCCCATTCTGCTGCCGTCTCCCCAGAACCCCTGATACCCGTACTATTCAAGAATCATCTATCTCCTTCTTAAACATAACAATGACTTGTCTCCACAGCCTTCATGGCAAAGAAATCCACTTCATCACCCTCTGATTAACAAAATCTGTGAATGCCATGTACTGTAAATGGATATTATTTTGAAGCAAGAAGACCAACGGTTTGATTAGAGTTACTAGATGTTATAGGTAAAGTATACAGGGAATCGATTTTAGGAGGAGAGATAGACAGCCTTTCCTGAGTAATGTGCGAGTAGGACTTGATCCTGAATAGACCAATTTGTACTCATCATTTTGGCCCCTCATACACTATCAAAAATAACGCCAATATAACACCAATGCTGATACTATGAAAAAATTCAAATTTTCCAACAGCCGTACGCATAAAAACCGAGGCCGTTAACGTGCATATGGAACGGGTTCCAGAGCAACAAAACACGTGGAGTGGACTGATCTCTGAGGTACTATCATGGAATGTGACAAACGATGACAACGCTTACACAAACCCGAACTGGAAAGAGGAAATGGCTGAGTGCATTATATGCAGAAACACCTGGATTCAGACGTTCATATAAGTAAACTGATAGACTCGCGGCTGTACCTCCTATAAATTTAGAAATTGAGGAGGGATCTCCACAGAAACTTACAAAATTCTTAAGGGTTACAACTAAATGCAGAGAGATGTTTTCCCCAGATTGGGAAGTCCAAATCAAGGGTCACATTTAGCTAGGGAAGTTTCTTTAGGACCGAGAGATGATTAATATTTAGACCGAGATGATTTAAAATAAAGAGCCCACAGAGCCGTTGGAGAAGTGAAGAGGAGACCGACACCCGACCGTAAGGTGTTAAAAAATCGAGCGCGGGGCTTTGTTTTCAGACCCAGACCGTTGGAGGAAGTGAAGAGGGGGAGGAGCGACACCCACCGACCGGGTTAAGAAAAATCGAGCGCGGGCTTTGTTTTTCAGAGGCCCCACAGGAGCCTGGAGAGTGAAGAGGGGGAGGAGCGACACCCGACCGGTAAGGTTAAAAATCGAGCGCGGGGCTTTGTTTTTCAGAGGCCCACAGGAGCTGTTGGAGAAGTGAAGGAGGGGGAGAGCGACACCCGACCGGTAAGGTTTAAAAATCCATCGCGGGGCTTTGTTTTTCAGAGGCCCACAGGAGGCCGTTGGAGAAGTGAAGGGAGGGGTAGGAGCGACACCCGACCGGTAGGTTTAAAATCTAGCGCGGGGCTTTGTTTTTTCAGAGGCCCACAGAGCCGTTGGAAGAAGAGAAGGAGGGTAGGGAGCGACACCTTATTGGTACGTACCGGTATTAGGTTTAAAATCTAGCGCGGGCTTAGTTTTTTCAGAGCTTACCAAAATCCATAACGTTCCATTTGGAGGAGTGTTTTTTTGGGGGTTTTTTTGAGGAAGCCGCTGATTGGTGGAAAGAGGACCCGAGGAAGCAGCCTGATTGGTGCAACCCGGGTTTACTATTTTACATTTCTGCCTTCTGAGAGTGAGGGATTCTGGGAGTTAGGGATTTAGTATTTAGTAGTAAAGTTTAAAGGATAAGTTTTTTTGTGTTTTTTTTTAGTAATTTGGGAGTAAGGTATGGCAGTAGAGATTGGCCCCATGTTTTGTTCAGCCTGCAACATGTGGGAGATCAGGGAGATGGTCGGTGTCCCTGGTGACTACGTTTGCAGGAAGTGTGTCCAGCTGCAGCTTCCTGGCAGACCGCATTGAAACGATTGGAACTGCGGCTGGATTCATACTGGAGCATCCACAGATGCGGAGAAAGTCGTGGATAGCACGTACAGTGAGTTGTGTCACACACCGCCGGCAAAGGTAGGAGGACAAGAAGGGAAACGGGTGCCAATAGCCAGCAAAGCAGTAGGAGGTAGTGCAGAGTCCCCTGCGGTTCATCTCCCTCCTAAACAGTATACCATTTTGGATACTGTTTTGAGGGATGGCTCATCAGGGAATGCAGCAGCAGCCAGGTTCATGGCACCATGGGTGGCTCTGCAGCACATGAGGGGGAAAAAAAGAGGGGAAGGTGGGCAATAGTAATAGGGGATTCAATTGTCAGGGGTAATAGGATAGGCGTTTCTGTCTGCGGCCGCAAACGAGACTCCAGGATGGTATGTTGCCTCCCTGTGCAAAGGTCAGGGATGTCACTGAGAACGGCTGCAGAACATTCTGGAGGGGGAAGGGTGAACAGCCAGTTGTCGTGGTGCATGTTGGCACCAACGATATAGGTAAAAAAAAAGGGATGATGTCCTACAAGGTGTATTTAGGGAGCTAGGAATAAACTTAAAAGTAGGACCTCAAACAGGTAGTAATCTCCGGATTACTACCAGTACCGGTAATCACGGGCCAGTCAGAGTAAGAAATAGGAGGATATCAAATGAATACGTGTCTTGAAAAGTGTCGCAAGGGGGAGGGATTCAAATTTTTAGGGCACCTGGGACCAGTTCTGGGGAGGAGGTGGGGGACCGGTACAAACAGGACGGTTTGCACCTGGAATGGAATGGAACCAATGTTCTTGGGGGAGTGTTTTAGCTAGTGCTGTTGGGGGAGGATTTAAACTAATGTGGCAGGGGATGGTACAAGAGCAGGTAGAGGCAGGAGGGTGTAAAATGAGGGTAGAAATAGAAGCATTAGGTAGCAAGTGAAAGGTAAAAGTGGCAGCAGACAAAACCAGGGCAAAAATCAAAAAGGGCCACTTTTCAGCAAAATTGTATAAGGGTAAATGCGTTGTAAAGACAAGCCTGAAGGCTTTGTGTCTCAATTGCAAGAGTATTCGTAATA
Organism: Okamejei kenojei; assembly: GCA_035221665.1. Classification (NCBI taxonomy): domain Eukaryota; kingdom Metazoa; phylum Chordata; class Chondrichthyes; order Rajiformes; family Rajidae; genus Okamejei; species Okamejei kenojei. The sequence continues at coordinate 164,110,284 of CM069132.1, forward strand.
AGGTGGACGAGTTGAACGTGCAGATAGATATTAATGATTATGATATAGTTGATCACGAGACATGGCTTTCCAGTGGGTGTGAACGTAGGCTGGGAGCTGAACAGACCAGGGATATTCCAAAATTCAGGAGGGGATAGAGAGAAAGGAAAAGGAGGTGGGGTACGTTGCTGGTTAGAGAGGAGATTAAAGCAATGGAAAGGAAGGACATTAGCTTGGAGGAAGGGAATCGGTATGGGTAGAGCTACAAAACACTAAGAGGGCAGAAAACGCTGGTGGGGTTGTTTGTACAGGTCCACCTAACAGTAGCAGAGAAGTTGGGGATGGTATCAAACAGAGAATTAGAAATGCGTGCGACAAAGGCAAAACAGTTATAATGGTGACTTCAATCTACATATAGATTGGGTTAAATCAAATTGGCAGGGGTGCTGAGGAAGAGGATTTTTTGGAAAGTAATGGGATAGTTATCTAAATCAACATGTACAGAACCAACGAGAAGCAGGCTATTTTAGACTGGGTTTTGAAGTAATGAGGAAGGGGTAATAGCTCCGTCTTGTTTTACGTGCCCCCTTGGGCAAGAGTGACCATAATATGGTTGATTCTTCATTAGGATGGAGAGTGACATTGTTAATTCAGAAACAATGGTTCTGAACTTAAAGAAAGGTAACTTTGAGGGTAAAGAGACGTGAATTGGCCAAGATTGACTGCAATTAATTCTAAAAGGGTTGACGTGGATAAACAATGAAGACATTTAAAGACTGCAAGGTGAACTACAAAAATTGTTTCATCCCCGCAGTTTGGCAAAAGAATAAATCGGGGAAGGTAGTGCATCCGTGGATAAACAAGGGAAATCAGTGGATAGTATCAAAGCAAAGATGAATGCGTACAAAGTAGCCAGAAAAAAGCAGCATACCAGAGGACTGGGAGAAATTCAGAGACCAGCAGAGGAGGACAAAGGGCTTAATTAGGAAAGGAAAAATAGATTATGAAAGAAAACTGGCAGGGGAACATAAAAACTGACTGCAAAAGTTTTTATAGATATGTGAAGAGAAAGAGGTTAGTTTAAAACAAATGTAGGTCCCTTGCAGTCAGAAACAAGGTGAGTTGATCATGGGAACAAGGATATGGCGACCAATTTGAATAACTACTTTGGTTCCGATCTTCACTAAGGGAGACATAAATTAATCTGCCTGAAATAGCAGGGGACTGTGGGGTCAAAGGAGGAATTGAGTGAAATCCAGGTCAGTCGGGAAGTGGTGTTTCGGGTAAATTGAATAGATTAAAGGCCGATAAATCCCCAGGGGCCAGATAGGCTGCATCCCAGAGTACTTAAGGAAGTAGCTCAGAAATAGTGGATGCATTAGTGATAATCTTTCAAAACTCTTTAGATTCTGGAGTAGTTCCTGAGGATTAGGCGGGTGGCAAATGTAACCCCTTCTTTTTAAGAAGGGAGGGAGAGAGAAAACGGGGAAATTACAGACCAGTTGGTCTAACAACGTAGTGAGGGGAAAGATATTATGTTTGAGAGTATTGTATCTGCTGGGGAGAAATGTCCAGTTTATTAAAGATGGGATCGCAGCACATTTGGAAAGTGGTGAAAGATCATTGGACAAGTCAGCATGGATTTACAAAAGGTAAATCATGTCTGACGAATCTTGTGGAATTTTTTCGAGGATGTAACTAGTAGCGTGATAAGGAGAACCAGTGGATGTGGTATATCTGGACTTCCAGAAGGCTTTCCTGACCAAGTTGTCCCACATAAGAGATAGTATACAAACTTAAAAGCATACGGTATTAGGGGTTTCAGTATTGAAGTGGATAAGAACTGGCTGGCAAACAGGAAAGCAAAGAGTAGGAGTAAACGTGTCCTTTTCACAATGGCAGTGCAGTAACTAATGTGGTACCCCGGAAATGCAGGGCTCAGTGCTGGGACCCCAGCTATTTACAATATATATTAATGATCTGGATGAAGGAATTGAAGGCAATATCTCCAAGTTTGCGGAATGACACTAAGCTGGGGGGCAGTGTTCGCTGTGAGGAGGATGCTAGGAGACTGCAAGGTGACTTGGATAGGCTGGGTGAGTGGGCAAATGTTGGCAGCCAGATGCACCCCTCGTATAGATGTGGATAAATGTGATGTTATCCACTTTTGGTGGCAAAAACAGGAAAGCAACTATTATTTAAAATGGTGGCCGATTAGAAAAGGGGAGATGCAGCGAGACCTGTGTGTCATGGTACACCATCAATTGAAAGTAGGCATGCAGGTGCAGCAGGCAGTGAAAAAAGCGAATGGTATGTTAGCTTTCATAGCAAAAGGATTTGAGTTACAGAGCAGGGAGGTTCTACTTCAGATTGTACAGGGGTCTTGGGAGACACACCTGGAGTATTGCGTGCAGTTTTGGTCTCCAAATCAGAGGAAGGACATTATTGCCATAGAGAGGTGCAGAGAAGGTTCACCCGACTGATTCCTGGATGTCAGGACTGTCTTATGAAATGAAAGACTGGATAGACTCGGTTTTATACTCTCTGGAATTTAGGACCCGAATTAAGAGGAACTTATAGAAACTTACAAAATTCTTAAGGGGTTGGACAGGCTAGATGCAGGAAGATTGTTCCCGATGTTGGAAGTCCAGGACAAGGGGTCACAGCTTGTAAGGATAAGGGGAAATCCTTTAAGACCGAGATGAGAAAGACTTCTTCACACAGAGAGTGGTGAGTCTCGGAACTCTCTGCCACAGAGGGGTAGTTAGGCCAGTTCATAGGCTAATATTTAAGAGTGAGGTTTATAAGTGGTCCCTGTGGCAACCTAAGGGATCAGAGGTTATGGAGAGAAGGCAGTATGGGATAACTGAGTTATGATCACCATGATCATAAATGGCGTGCAGGCTCGAAGGGCAGTAATGGCCTACTCCTGCACCCGACCTAATTTCTATGTATCTATGATTTGGACGAGGAAATTAAATGCAACGCATCACATCTCCACCCCCCCCCCCTAGTTTGCGGATGACACGAAGCTGGGGGGCAAGTGTTTGCTGTGGGGAGGATGCTAGAGGCTACAAGATGACTTGGATAGACTGGGTGAGTGGGCAAATGCATGCAGATGCAGTATAAAAATGTGGATAAATGTGAGGTTATCCACTTTGGTGGCAAAAACAGGAAGGTAGACTATTATTTTTATGGTGACCGATTAGGAAAAGGGGTGAGATGCAGCGAGACCTGGTGCGTCGTGGTACACCAGTCATTGAAAGTAGGCAGGTGCAGCAGGCAGTGAAGAAAGCGAATGGTATGTTGGCATTCATATTTTAATGTAAAAGGATTTGAGTACAAGAGCAGGGAGGTTCTAACGCAGTTGTATAGGTTCCTTGGTGAGGCACACCTGGAGTATTGCTTCAGTTTTGGTCTCCTAATCTGAGGAAAGAACATTCTTGCCCATTGAGGGAGTACAGAGAAGGTTCACCAGACTGATTCCTGGGATGGCACAATTTCCATATGAAGAAAGACTGGATAGACTCGTCGCTTGTACTTGCTGGAATTTAGAAGATTGAGCGGGTGATCTCATAGAGACTTACAAAATTCTTAAGGGTTGGGTGTGTCTTGACAGGCTAGATGCAGGAAGATTGTTCCCGATGTTGGGAAGTCCAGAACAAGGGGTCCACAGTTTAAGGATAAGGGGGATGTCTTTTAGGACCGAGATGAGAAAATCGTTTTTCACACAGAGAGTGGTGAATCTGTGGAATTCTCTGCCACAGAAGGTAGTTGAGGCCAGTTCGTTGGCCATATTTAAGAGGGAGTTGGATGTGGCCCTTGTGGCTGAAGGGATCAGAGGGTATGGAGAGAAGGCAGGTACAGGATATTGAGTGGGATGATCAGCCATGATCATATTGAATGGCGGTGCAGGCTCGAAGGGCCGAATGGCCTGCTCCTGCACCTAATTTCTATGTTTCTATGTTTCTATGAGATGAGAAAAACATTTTTCACACAGAGAGTGGTGAATCTAAGATGTATTCTAAATAGGCGCAGGTCAATTGCAGTTATAACATTGGCGACATTAAATTTAGTTTAATTTAGTTTGGTTCAGTTTGGTTTAGTTTAGTTTAGTTGAGTGATTATAGCATGGAACCAAATCCGTCCCACTGAATTCAGGCCGACCATCGAATATCGATTCACGCTAGATTTATGTCAACCTCCTTTCTTATCGACTCATCACATATTTCGGCAACTTTATAGAGACCAATTAAGTGACAATCCCGCACAGCTTTGGATGTGAGAGGAAACCGCAGCAGGCCACTCGGTAACAGGGAGAACTTGCAAACTCCACGCATCGGAATCTGATGTGTTTATTATTGCTTGATATTTCGCTAGATTAGAAACATAGAAAATAGGTGCAGGAGTAGGCCATTCAATATGATCATGGCTAATCATCCAACTCAGTAGAAACATAGAAAATAGGTGCAGGAGGAGGCCATTTGGCCCTTCGAGCCAGCACCGCCATTCATTGTGATCATGGCTGATCGTCCCCAATCAATAACCCGTGCCTGCCTTCTCCGCATATATCCCTTGATTCCACTAGCCCCTAGAGCTCTATCTAACTCTCTCTTAAATCCATCCAGTGATTTGGCCTCCACTGCCCTCTGTGGCAGGAAATTCCATAAATTCACAACTCTCTGGGTGAAAACGTTTTTTCTCAGCTCAATCTTAAATGGCCTCCCCTTTATTCTAAGACTGTGGCCCCTGTTTCTGGACACGGCCAACATTGGGAACATTTTTAATGCATCTAGCTTGTCCAGTGTTTTATAATTTTATATGTTTCTATAAGATCCCCCCTCATCCTTCTAAACTCCAGTGAATACAAGCCTAGTCTTATAATCTTTCCTCATATGACAGTCCCGCCATCCCAGGGATCAATCTCGTGAACCTACGCTGCACTGCCTCAATCACAAGGATGTCCTTCCTCAAATTAGGAGACCAAAACTATACACAATACTCCAGATGTGGTTTTACCAGAGCCCTATATAACTACAGAAGAACCTCTTTGCTCCTATACTGAAATCCTCTTGTTATGAAGGCCAACATTCCATTAGCTTTCTTCACTGCCTGCTGTACCTGCACGCCAACTTTCAGTAACCGATGTACAAGGACACCCAGGTCTCGCTGTACCTCCCCCTTACCTAACCTAACCACATTGAGATAATAATCTGCCCGCTTGTTTTTGCCGCCAAAGTGGGTATCCTCACATTTATCTATATTATACTGCATCTGCCACGCATCTGCCCACTCACTCAACCTGTCCAGGTCACCCTGCAACCTCCTAACATCCTCTTCACAGTTCACACTGCCACCCAGCTTTGAGTCATCCGCAAACTTGCTAGTGTTGCTCCTAATTCCCTCTTACAAATCATTAATATATATGGTAAATTCTGATCAGGGAAGCAATTTTAAAGCTCGGAGTGGCTATGGGGAGATTTAGGACATTGAGAATCTGGAAAGTACATATTGCGACCCAATCTGAAATGTTTCAATTTTCAACCTTGAAATGTAAACGCTTTGCAGTTAAATCTATGGACGTTAAATATTGCGGCATGTTTGGGTCAGTCCGAGTGTCCTTTGGTCAAGATGAAAGGTGCTGAGTTCAAATGGTTTCAATCCTCTTGCAAATGGACACTGTGGAAGAGCAGCCTGCTCTCCAGAAGTGGTGTCGCATACTTGCATTGCCCTCACACAAACGCCGCGTTATTCTCTGCCATCGTATTGCAGGAAGTCCCTTTGCACAAAATAAAACCTGATAATCCTGTCCGGCAAATCTCAGGTCACTTTACTATTGCTGGCAGTAGCCAGAAAAGAATCCCTCTGGTCAGTTGCGAAAAACGCATTGAGGAACATTGTTTTTTGTGTTTATTTTAGATGTGAGCGCAGCTGGACGCGACCGACGCATTGATGTAAATAATCTCAGAAATAGAAGTCCCAGATTAGAACACTGACAGACAGAAACAGCATCTAATTGTCCCGACCAACGCAGTCGAGAATGAGGCCGTGCCCCATGCAAATCTTCAACCGATTCAAAAGCATGGTCAATGCTTCAGATGGTTTTCTGCTCGTCGTTTGATAATATAATGGAGATTATATCCACGTTCATTTGAGGTAAAGAAATCCAGAACTCGTAGTTTGTGCAAACATTCCGAAGGCTGGAATGGGGAGAGGGGAGTTCCGGGGCGCTCTCTCCGTACCAACTCACTCTTTTATTAAACTTCTCGCCACGTCTCCCAGAACTGTTAATACCCGAATGTCAATGCGAACGAAACCATGTTCTGCCTGAAAGGCTGAGGATATTGTGAGGCGGGAGACTTGTATCAACATTTAATATATGTATTCAGTTATCAGATGGAAGTAAAGTAGCCTGAAGCTGACCCATGATGATCCTGGCCTGGTTGTGCGTGATGAGGCAGAGAAACATTGAAACATAGACAATAGGTGCAGGACTAGGGCATTTGGCCTTTCGAGTCAGCACCGCCATTCAACATGATCGTGGCTGATCATCCAAAATCAGTACCCCGTCCCTGCTTCTTCCCCATATCCCTTGATTCCGTTAGCCATAGGGGCTAAATCTAACTCTCTCTTGAAAACATTCCAACGAATTGGCCTCCACTGCCTTCTGTGGTAGAGAAGTCCACAGATTCACAATTCTTTGGGTGAAAAAGGTTTTCTTCATCTCAGTAATAAATAGCCTACACCCTATTCATAAATTGTGACCCCTGGTTCTGGACTCTCCAAACAAGGGGAACATTTTTTCTGCATCTAGCCTCCCCAATCCCTTAAGAATTGTATATGTTTCTACAAGAGCCCCTCTCATCCTTCTAAATTCCAGTGCATACAAGCCCAGTCGACCCATTCTTTCATCATATGTCAGTCCTGGGGGAACGAACCTATGCTGCACCCCCTCAATAACAAGAATGTCCTTCCTCAAATTAGGAGACCAAAACTGCACACAATACTCCAGGTGTGGTCTCATTAGGGCTCTGTACAACTGCAGTAGGACCGCCTAATCTCACATTGTCTCACAATGAAGGCCAACATGCCATTGGCTTTCTTCACTGCCTGCTGTACCTGCATGCTTACTTTCAGTGACTGATGTACAAGCACACCCAGGTATCGTTGCACCTCCCCTTTTTCCCCTAATCCCCTGACACCATTCAGATAATAATCTGCCTTCGTGATCTTGACACCAAAGCGGATAACCTCACATTTATCCACATTATACCGCATCTGCCATGCATCTATCTGCCCACTCACCCAACCCATCCAAGTCACCCTGCAGGCTCATAGCATCTTCCTCTCAGTTCACTCTGCCACCTATCTTTGTCATCCGTAAACTTGGAGATGTTACATTTAATTCCCATCGTCTATTCGTTAATATATATTGTAAATAACTGGGGTTCCAGCACTGCCTTGCGGCAACCCACAACTCCCTCCCTGCCATTCTGTAAAGGACCCGTCAATTCCTACTCTTTGCTTTCTTTCAGTTCTCTATCCGTGTCAATACCCTACCACCAATACCATGTGCTCTAATTCTGCACACTAATCTCTTGCGTGGGGCCTTTTTGGAAGTCCGGATACACTACATCCACTGGCTCTCCCTTCAGTCTGAAGAAGGGTTTCGGCCCGAAACGTTGCCTATTTCCTTCGCTCCTTAGATGCTGCTGCACCCGCTGAGTTTCTCCAGCACTTTTGTCTACCTTCGATTTTCCAGCATCTGCAGTTCCTTCTTAAAGGCTCCCTTATCCATTCTACATGTTACATCCTCAAAAGATTCCAGAAGATTAGTCTGTCCCAGTGTATTTCATGCGAAAGAGCCAAGTGAACTTTGTCATTGGGTCTCGTCAAGGATTACCCTCCCCTATAATATTTGTTGAAAAAACAGTTGTGGGGGCTTTGCTCAGTATATTAGCAGTACATTCCTCTGCCCTTGTAGAATTGGAACGAACAATGTTTTTGGAGATAACCACCATGTATTTACCAGTGGTGTCATTGCCCGCGGAGTGACTCCAGCGGATATACCGATATTGCTTAGCTGTGATTAAAAGGTTAATCACAGCTAAGGTTAAATGGGTAAATGGTTAATTCACGAACGGATTCTATAGGTGCAAAGAAATTGACTTTTGACTGAACTGTCATCATCAGTGTTTGTTCGATAGACATTTTGTAACTTTCAAGGCGGCAGAAACATGGCGACTCTTTGTGCACTCTCTGGGTGAGGTCTGCTGTGGGATTTTACTAGATTGTATGCAAACATAAAGAATGTCACTGTAGCTAGGTGCATGTGGCAATAAAGTATCATTGAATCATTGAATTTGTTGCATTGTGGTGCATTAATTTGGTGAAACAAAGTGAAATATACAATAGGCGGGGAACACATGGTCGATTTGTAAAACGTCTGTGTGCTCTGGCTAAAGTACATGGAATCCAGACCCCACTGATCATCCCAGATATGTTTTACATTTTCACACACGCCTACATTATATCACCCAGTGACCTTCACGCAGAAGCGCTCACTTCATGTACTCGGCTGCAGTGTGCAAAGGGAAACAATGTGGACACCTCTGGCCTTCGCTAAACTGGAAGATAATGAACATCCATTCGGTATTTTACTCTGTTTTACTCAGGTCACTATCTGTGTGGTGTGTGATTCACAATTACCTTATATCTCTGTGTCAGATAATCTCTAAACAGATTCCATACAGAATCTAAGAGACATTGATCCCACTGTACACGTGAAAGGCAACCCATCAAACACAGTAGCCGGGATACACATGATCAGAATTGATCAGAACTCCTGACAGTTTAACCAAAATGATGCAGCATGTAACCAATAAGATTGGTAGCTGGAATTTGCGAGATCTGTTGCTAGGTAGTTTTTTATTTTGTTAGTTGTTATTCACCATCAGAGTTTTCAGTGTTTGAGTAGCAGACTGAAAGTGCCTGATTAATTTAGCAGCACGGCCGACACAGGTGTTTCCTTTCAGTTACATGGTGGGCTCTTGCCCATCATTCATAATGAAATGTTTTGTCTTTGGCCACAGAAAATGTGGAAGGGGCATATTCTGATTCGGCAGAATCTTAAATGCATTCATTCCTTATACTATTCGTCATTTTATCATTTATTCAATGCGCATTGAATAAATTTTTATCATTTATTCAATTTAATGCGCATGAATTGGGGAAGATGATCCCCCCAGTCTTCTAAATTGTATGAGTGGGCTTCCATAAATTCGGCCCTTCGACCAGTACCATTCAATATGATCATTGCAGATCATCCAAAATCAGTCCCAGCATTTTCCCCATATCCCTAGAATTCGTTAGCGCTAAGAGATAGATTTAAATTTCTCTTGAAAACATCCAGTAACTTGGCCTCCACTGCCTCCTCTGCAGAGAATCCCACAGATTCACACCTCATCTTTTTCCTCATCTCAGTTCTAAATTGTTTATCCCTTAATCTTAAACTGTGACCCTGGTTTTGGACTCCCCCAATACCGGGACCATCATGCTTGCATCTACCCTGTCCAATGCTCTAATAATTTTATATGTTTCTATAAGATCCCCTCTCAGAATACAAGCCCAGTCGATGCATTCTTTCATCATAATCCCATCCCGGGAATTAACATGTTGAACCTATGCTGCAAATAGCAATAATGTCCTTCTCAAATTAGGGATCAAAATGGCACACAATACCCAGGTGTGGTCTCACCAAAACTCTGTACAACTGCAGTAGAACCTCCTGCTCCTAAACTCAAATCCTTTTGCTATGAATCTAACATGCCATTGCTTTCTTCACTGTCTACTGTACCTGCATGCTCACTTCCAGTGACTTGATGTACAAGCACAGCCAGGTCTTGTTGTACATCTCCCTTCTTCGTAATTTGTCACCCATTCGAGGTAATAATCTGCCTTCTTGTTTTTGCCACCAAAGTGGATAACCTCACATTAATCCACATTATACAGCATCCCCTGCATTCTTCCCACTCAACCAGCCTATTACAAGTCACCCCCGCAGCCTCATAGCATCCTCCTCACAGCCTAACACTACGCCACCCAGCATTGTGTCACCCGCAAACTTGGATTGTTACATTTAATTCCATCATCTAAATCATTAATATATATTGTAAACAACGGGGTCCCAGCAGTGAGCCTTGCGGTACCCCACTAGTCACAGCCTGCCATTATTAAAAGATCCTCGCTCCCCTCGTGTTTCCAGGAGATTGTCTGTAGTCGTCCTATCCACATCAATACTGAACTCCCAAAGTACCGTGGTTTAACTGGTTGCCATTTTATGTTTCCATTGTAAAGCCTGTTTCTGACTGTAAGCAGACCTCTATAATTGCCACTGCTTCTCCCTTATCCACTCTTGGTTACATAAAAAATTCTACAGTAGTTGTTATTCGTCAGACAAGCTTTACCTTTCGTATTTCCAATTAAACGCTGACTTTGTCTCCTCTGTTGAATTCCAAATGTACTCTATCCAGCCGTCTTTAATAACTGACTCTGGGCCAACAGTTTTTATGCCTCTTTATTAGACATAATTGGTCTGTAATTCCCTGTTTTCTCAATGACCTGAGAATTTTTTGGGCGAAATAGAGTGAGCAGTGCAAGAAGCTTCATGAGAAATCATGGAAATAACCCCTTTAGGTATCTAAGGAGTCCTTGTGAAAATTATCACTAATTTTGATTTTTGTGCCGCATGGATACAGGCCCTTGTGCCTAACGAGTCCAAGGGATGCAGAACATCTGGCCCTGGGATTTATTGTTTAATCCATTCTTTCTCATCCACATCCCGCTAACCTGGATTAAAAGCAATCACTCAGTTGCACCTCCACCCGTATATTTGGGACCTGTGGTGGAAACCGGTCCCCCGGGAGATTATTTATGTCTTAATTAGTGAAGAAAGAACCAAAGTAGTTATTCAATTGGTCTGCCATGTCCTTGTTCCCCATGATCAATTCACCTGTTTCTGACTGCAAGGGACCTACATTTGTTTTAACTAATCTCTTTCTCTTCACATATCTATAACAACTTTTGCAGTCAGTTTTTATGTTTCCTGCCAGTTTTCTTTCATAATCTATTTTCCCTTTCCTAATTAAGCCCTTTGTCCTCCTCTGCTAGACTTCTCCCTGTCCTCTGGTTGGCTGCTTTTTCTGGCTAATTTGTATGCTTCATCTTTTATTTTTATACTAACCCTGATTTCCTTTGTTATCCATGGATGCACTACCTTCCCTGATTTATTATTTTGCCAAACTGGGATGAACAATTGTTGTAGTTCATCCATGCAGTCTTTAAATACCTTCCATTGAACAGCCACTGTCAACACTTTAAGAATCACTTGCCAGTCTATCTTGGCCAATTCACATCTCATACCTTCAAAGGTACCTTTGTTTAAGTTCAGAACCCTTGTTTCTAGACTTAATTCATGTCACTAGCTGCATGTGGCCTAATGAATTGAACTCAAAAACATAGAAACTTATGGTCACATTCTTGGCCCTTCGAAGGGCCCCCGCCACATTGTGACATGACTGCTAACTAACCCTGCCTCCTCATATACTCCAATACCCAGTCTAGAATAGCCTGCTCTCCATCGTTGGTGCCTCCACTGTCTGGTTTAGAAAACTATCCCGCATACAATTCACAAGGGTGAAATCCTCTCCTCCAGCACTGTGGCCCTGCCAATTTGATTCACCCAAATCTATATGTAATTGAAGTCACCCATTATAACTGTTTTATAATTGTTAGTGAATTGATCATGCGGAACAAGGACATGTCCCGCATCCAATTGAATACACTGCACTTTCACAAGGTTCTGTCTTCACTCAAGGAAGACAAAATAATTTGCCGGACAATAGCAGATGGGATTGACCTATACAAATGAGAAGTGGAGGAAATGACTGAAATCCTCTTGTTAGCCGGAAAGTTTCTTAGGTGTTGGGTAAATTTCGAATGGATGTACAAGGATAAATCCCCAGGGCCAGCTGTACCCCCCTTATCTAGGAAAGCCCCATTGAAAATAGCAGATGCTCCCTTAGTGATTTTTGACAAAACCTCACATTTAGATTCTGGAGTATTCCTGCATCTAATGCCCACTCACTTTAAAAAAGGAGCGAAGAGAAAACAGGGAATTACAGATGCACGCAGCTTAGTCTAAAACATCGGTAGTTGGGAAACTTCCAGAGTCAATTATTAAATATATGGTAAACAGCGGCGAGCATTGTGGAACTCCACTCGTGCTGCCATGAAATCATTAGACTCGCCACTGGATTTATTACGAAGGGTAAATCATGTCTGACGAATCTTATTGAACTTTTTGAGGATGTAACTAGTAGAGTGGATAAGGGAGAAGCAGTGGATGTGTTGTATCTGGACTTTCAGAAGGCTTTCGACAAGGTCCCACACAAGAGATTGGTATACAAACTTAAAGCACACGGTATTGGTGATTCAGTATTGATGTGGATAGATTGATGTGGAACTGGCTGGCAGACAGGAAGCAAAGAGTAGGAGTGAACGGGTCCTTTTCAGGATGGCAGACAGTGACTAGTGGGGTGCCGCAAGGCTCAGTGCTGGGACCCCAGCTATTTACAATATACATGAATGATTTAGACGAGGGAATTAAATGCAACATCTCGAAGTTTGCGGATGACACGACGCTGGGGGGCAGTGTTAGCTGTGAGGAGGATGCTAGGAGGCTGCAGGATGACTTGATAGACTGGGTGAGTGGGCAAATGCATGGCAGATGCAGTATAATGTGGATAAATGTGAGGTTATCCACTTTGGTGGCAAAAACAGGAAGGTAGACTATTATTTGAATGGTGACCGATTAGGAAAAGGGGAGATGCAGCGAGACCTGGGTGTCATGGTACACCAGTCATTGAAAGTAGGCATGCAGGTGCAGCAGGCTGTGAAGAAAGTGAATGGTATGTTGGCATTCATAGCAAAAGGATTTGAGTACAAGAGCAGGGAGGTTCTACTGCAGTTGTACAGGGTCTTGGTGAGACCACAGCTGGAGTATTGCGTACAGTTTTGGTCTCCTAATGTGAGGAAAGACATTCTTGCTATAGAGGGAGTACAGAGAAGGTTCACCAGACTGATTCCTGGGATGGCAGGACTTCCATATGAAGAAAGACTGGATAGACTTGGCTTGTACTCGCTGGAATTTAGAAGACTGAGGGGTGATCTCATAGAGACTTACAAAATTCTTAAGGGGTTGGACAGGCTAGATGCAGGAAGATTGCTCCCGATGTTGGGGAAGTCCAGGACAAGGGGTCACAGTTTAAGGATAAGGGGAAGTCTTTTAGGACCGAGATGAGAAAATAGTTTTTCACACAGAGAGTGGTGAATCTGTGGAATTCTCTGCCACAGAAGATAGTTGAGGCCAGTTCATTGGCCATATTTAAGAGGGAGTTGGATGTGGCCCTTGTTGCTAAAGGATCAGGGGGTATGGAGAGAAGGCAGGTACGGGATACTGAGTTGGATGATCAGCCATGAACATATTGAATGGCGGTGCAGGCTCGAAGGGCCGAATGGCCTACTCCTGCACCTAATTTCTATGTTTCTATGTTTACCCTTGTTGCACGAATTTCTAATTTCCTGTTTGATGCCATCCCCAACTCCACTACTCCACTACAATTCATAAATCCTTTCCTTTCATAAATTTTGTTGTATTGCGGTGCATTAATTTACTAAAACAAAGTGTAATGTACAATTAATTGACAATTAAATCATAAGGGTTGATAGGTTTAACATAAGTGCATGGCAGTGCATGCGCTAAAGGAGTATTTCTACCGCACTCAATAGTCAGAAAGAGATGACTGGTGCAGGAAAATACGCGGGGGAACACATGGATCGCAGCATTGGTCGATTTGTAAAACGTCTGTGTGCTCTGGCTAAAGCACATGGAATCCAGACCCCACTGATCATCCCAGATATGTTTTACATTTTCACACACGCCTACATTATATCACCCAGTGACCTTCACGCAGAAGCGCTCACTTCATGTACTCGGCTGCAGTGTGCAAAGGGAAACAATGTGGACACCTCTGGCCTTCGCTAAACTGGAAGATAATGAACATCCATTCTGTATTTTACCCATTTTTACTCAGGTCACTATCTGTGTGGTGTGTGACTAGCAATCATACCCACGATATGAACTACCTGATAACTCTGTGTCAGATAATCTCTAAACAGATTCCATACAGAATCCAAGAGGCATGGATGCCCACTGTACACGTGAAAGCTAATCCCAATCAAACACAGTAGCCGGGATTTACATGATCAGACAGTTTAATCGAAATGATGCAGCATTTAACCAGTACAATTGGTAGCTGGAAGTTTGCGAGATATAGATTGCGAAGTAGATTTTTATTTTATTAGTTGTTATTCACCATCAGAGTTTTCAGTGTTTGAGTAGCAGACTGAAAGTGCCTGATTAATTTAGCAGCACGGCCAACACAGTTGTTTCCTTTCAGTTACATGGTGGGCTCTTGCCCATCATTCATAATTTCACCACAGAAAATGTACAAGAGGGGGTATATTCTGATTCAGCAAAATCTTAAATGCATTCCTTCCTTATGCTATTAGTTATTTTATCATTTATTCAATGTGCATTCTTATGATAACAAAGACAATCTATGTAGAGCCACATAAAAACAAACAATTAGAGGGATGTATGAGGCATTAATAAAGTTAATTTAGTTTTACATAGAAACATAGAAACATAGAAATTAGGTGCAGGAGCAGGCCATTCGGCCCTTCGAGCCTGCACCGCCATTCAATATGATCATGGCTGATCATTCAACTCAGTATCCTGTACCTGCCTTCTCTCCATACCCCCTGATCCCTTCAGCCACAAGGGCCACATCCAACTCCCTCTTAAATATGGCCAACGAACTGGCCTCAACTACCTTCTGTGGCAGAGAATTCCACAGATTCACCACTCTCTGTGTGAAAAACGATTTTCTCATCTCGGTCCTAAAAGACTTCCCCCTTATCCTTAAACTGTGACCCCTTGTCCTGGACTTCCCCAACATCGGGAACAATCTTCCTGCATCTAGCCTGTCCAACCCCTTAAGAATTTTGTAAGTCTCTATGAGATCACCCCTCAATCTTCTAAACTCCCCGCATCTATTTAATGGACTACTGTAGTCTTGGAGAAGACACAGGGAACCTGATCGATATGGCAGCGAGTTGAAATGAATTTGATATAATATAGGAGGACAAAAGGTAACAGATAGATCGCATGAGTGGGCTGTTCGATCTCAGATTGTGCGTTAGAAACATAGAAACATAGAAAGATAGAAAATAGGTGCAGGAATAGGCCATTCGGCCCTTCAAGCCAGCACCACCATTCAATATGATCATTGCTGATCATCCCAAATCAGTATCCCGTTCCTGCCTTCTCCCCATATCCATTGATTCTGTTAGCCCTAAGAGCTAAATCTAACTCTATTGAAACCGTCCAGTGAATTGGCCTCCACTGCCTTCTGCGGCAGAGAATTCCACAGATTCACATCTCTCTGGGTGAAAAAGTATTTCCTCATCTCAGTCCGAAATGGTCGATCCCTTAAATTCTTAAACTGTGACCCCTAGTTCTGGACTCCCCCAACATCGGGACATTATGCCTGCATCTACCCTGTCCAATGCTCGAAGAATGTTATATGCTTCTACATGATCCCCTCTCATCCTTCTAAATTACAGCAAATACAAGTCCAGTCAACCCATTCTTTCATCATACGTCAGTCCCACCATCCCGGGAATTAACCTGGTGAACCTACGCTGCACTCCCTCAATAGCAAGAATGTCTTCCTCAAATTAGGGGACGAAAATTGCACACAATATTCCAGGTGTGATCTCACCAGGGCTCTGTACAACTGCAGTAGGACCTCCTTGCTCCTAAACTCAAATCCTCTCGCAATGAAGGCCAACATGCCATGAGCTTTCTTCACTCTCTGCTGTTCCTGAATGCTTACTTTCAGTGACTGATGTACAAGCACACCCAGGTCTCGTTGCACATCTCCTTTTCCCAATAACAATGACACCATTCCAATAATAATCTACATTCCTGTTCTTGCCACCAAAGTGGATAACCTCACATTTATCCACATTATGCTGCATCTGCCATGCTTCTGCCCACTCACCCAACCTATACAAGATGCTATAAGCCCAGCAGCCGCATAGCATCTTCCTCGCAGCCCACACTGACACCTAGCTTTGTATGACCTGCAAACTTAGAGATGGTACATTTAATTCCCTCGTCTAAATCGTTGATATATATTGTAAACAACCGGGACCTTGCACCGAGCCTTGCGGCACCCCACTAGTCACTGCCTGCCATTCTGAAAAGGACGCGTTAATTGCTACTCTTTGCTTCCTGTCTACCAACCAATTCTCTATCCATGTCAATACTCTACCCCCAATCCCATGTGCTCTAATCCTGCACACTAATCTCTTTTGTGGTACCTTGTCAAAGGCTTTCTGCAAGTCCAGATACACCACATCCACTGGCTCTCCTTTATCCAATCTACTTGTTACATCCTCAAATAATTCCAAAATATTAGCAAAGCATGCTTTCCCCATGCTGACTTTGACCGACCCCGTCATTGCTTTCCAAATACGCTGCTATAACATCTTTAATATTCCACTCCAGCATCTCCCCCACCACCGATGTAAGGCTAACTGGTCTATAATTCCTCGTTTTCTGTGTGGAGTTACATTGGCTACCCTCCAGTCCACAGGAACTGATCCAGAGTCGAGAGAACAGTGAAAAATGATGACTAATGCATCCTAGGGTCAACTTCTTGAGGAGTCTAGGATGCAGACCATCAGGCCCTGGTGATTTATCTGCCTTCAGTCAAAAAACAGTTTACCTAACACCATTTTCTGACTAATGTGGATTCCCTTCAGATCCTCTCTCCCACTAGATCCTCGGTCCCCTAGTAGTTCAGGGAGATTGTTTGTGTCTTCCTTATTGAAGATAGAATCAAAGTACCCGTTTAACTGTTCTGCGATTTCTTTGTTTCCCATTATAAATTCACCTGTATGGAACAAGCTGCCAGAGGAGGTAGTTGAGGCTGGGACTATCCCATTGTTTAAAAGACAGTTAGACAGGTACATTGATATGACATGGATTGGAGGGATATTGACCAAGCGCAGGTAAGTGGGACTAGTATAGCTGGGACATTGTTGGCCGATCTGGGCACGTTGGGCCGAAGGGCCCGTTTCCACACTGTAGTACACTATGACTCTGTGACTCTAACAATTTCTGGAGTTTATCTAAACGGTCTTTAAATCTTCGCCATTGCATCTCCACTGTCAACCCTTAAAGTAAAATTTGCCTGTCTCTCCTAGCCAGTTCCCGTCTCATACCTTCAAAGTCTTCTTTATTCAAGTTCAGGAGCCTGGTCTCCGAATTAACCGTGTCCCTGTCCATTCTAATGTGGAATTCCACCATATTATGGTCACGGATGCCCAAGGGGCTTTGCACAACAAGATCGCTAACTAATCCTTCCTCATCATACAATATCCAGCCTGCCCTCTAGTCGGTTCCTCTACATATAGGTTTAAAAACCCATCCCGTATACATTACTGGAAATCTTCCTCAGCGCTGTTCCCAATGTGGTTGGCCCAATCTATCGGTAAATTAAAGTCACCCATGATAACCGCTGTATCTTTGCTGCACGCATCCCAAATTTCCTGCTTGATGCTATCCCCAACCTCCCTGCTGCTGTTTGGTGGTCTGTATACAACTCCAACAAGAGTTTTCTGCCCTTGGCTATTTCACAGTTCTACCCATACCAATTTTACAACATCCAAACTAATGTCTCTCCTTGCTATTGCATTATTGCTTATTGGTCATTCAACTTGATCACAACTGGATTACAAAATGTCTTCTGGTGTATTGTTAGCTGATATCTCTGATCATCTCCCTATATTCCAAATTGTACATATCAACTCAAACAGAATAATTAAAAGCAATAGCTGTGATCATAAGGGAACAGAATATCGCAAATATACCAATAGAAATATGGACGCTTTTACAGGGGCTTGCAAAAGTATTCATACCCCTTGAACTTTTCCACATTTTGTCACGTTACAACCACAAACGTAAATGTATTTTATTGGGATTTTATGTGATAGACCAACACAAAGTGGTGCATAATTGGGAAGTGGAAGGAAAATTATACATGGTTTTCAAATATTTTTACAAATTAAATACTGAAAAGTGTGGCGTGCAAAAGTATTCAGCCCCCTTTACTCTGATACCCCTAAATAAAATCCAGTGATACCAATTGCCTTCAGAAGTCACCTAATTAGTAAATAGAGTCCACTTGTGTGTAATCTAATCTCAGTATATATACAGCTGTTCTGTGAAGGCCTCAGAGGTTTGTTAGAGAACATTAGTGAACAAACACTGTTCCTTCGGCATCATGAAGCCCAAGGAACACACCAGACAGGTCAGGGATAAAGTTGTGGAGAAGTTTAAAGCAGGGTTAGGGTATAAAAAAATATCCCAAGCTTTAAACATCTCACTGAGCACTGTTCAATCCATCATCTGAAAATGGAAAGAGTATGGCACAACTGCAAACCTACCAAGACATGGCCGTCCACCTAAACTGACAGGCCGGGCAAGGAGAGCATTGATCAGTGAAGCAGCCAAGAGGCCCATGGTAACTCTGGAGGAGCTGCAGAGATCCATAGCTCAGGTGGGAGAATCTGTCCACAGGACAACAATTAGAAACATAGAAATTAGGTGCAGGAGCAGGCCATTCGGCCCTTCGAGCCTGCACCGCCATTCAATATGATCATGGCTGATCATCCAACTCAGTTGTGCATTCCACAAATCAGGCCTTTATGGAAGAGTGGCAAGAAGAAAGCTATTGTTGAAACAAAGCCATAAGAAGTCCCGTTTGCAGTTTGCCACAAGCCATGTGGGGGACACAGCAAACATGTAGATGAAGGTGCTCTGGTCTAATGAGACCAAAACTGAAGTTTTTGGCCTAAATGCAAAACGCTATTTGTGGCGGAAAACTAACACTGCACATCACCCTGAACACACCATCCCCACTGTGAAACGTGGTGGCAGCATCATGCTGTGGGGATGCTTTTCTTCAGCAGGGACAGGGAAGCTGGTCAGAGTTGATGGGAAGATGGATGGAGCCAAATGCAGGGCAATCTTGGAAGAAAACCTGTTAGAGTCTGCAAAAGACTTGAGACTGGGGCGGAGGCTCACCTTCCAGCAGGACAACGACCCTAAACATACAGCCAGAGCTACAATGGAATGGTTTAGATCAAAGCATATTCATGTGTTAGAATGGCCCAGTCAAAGTCCAGACCTAAATCCAATTGAGAATCTCTGGCAAGACTTGGAAATTGCTGTTCACAGACGCACTCCATCCAATCTGACAGAGCTTGAGCTATTTTGCAAAGAAGAATGGGCAAAAATTTCAGTCTCTAGATGTGCAAAGCTGGTAGAGACATACCCCAAAAGACTTGCAGCTGTAATTGCAGCGAAAGGTGGTTCTACAAAGTATTGACTCAGGGGGGCTGAATACTTTTGCACGCCACACTTTTCAGTTTTTTATTTGTAATAAAATTTGGAAACCATGTATCATTTTCCTTCCACTTCGCAATTATGCACCACTATGTGTTGGTCTATCACATAAAATTCCGATAAAATACATTTACGTTTGTGGTTGTAACGTGACAAAATGAGGAAAGGTTCAAGGGGTATGAATACTTTTGCAAGCCACTGTAAATGTGTAATTGGTGGACTATCATGGGATGAGGTTCTTAGGCTGCAAGGTCAATGAAGCTTATCAGGCATTCCTTTCCCTTATTAATACCTCTTTGGAGAAATGCTTTCCCTTAATTCCTACCAAGATTAAGAAAGCTGCCTCATTTGACAAACCACATCAACCAAGTGCTAAATCGCAAAAAAGCCCCACCTGCTGTGCTCACAGAGATGTTAGGAAAAGATGGTAGTATTCATAACCCAAAGGAGATAGTTGATGGTTTTAATGTTTTTTTGTCAACGTTGGGTCCTCCTTGGCTTCAACCATTAAGGACTCTAATGAAGACCCTTGTAAATTGATTAACGGTCAATTCTCTACTTTGTCCACCTTCCATCCCCCTTGTCCCAAAGAAGTCTACACCATAATTGTGAGTCTAAAGAACTCTGCAGAAGGCCATGATGGAGTTAGAACCACTCTCTTAAAAAAAAGTTATTGATCATATTACTGAGCCACTAGCACATATTTTTTTCTTTATCTCTCCAATCTGGTGTCATTCCTCAAGATTTGAAGATTGCCAAAGTCATACCTATCTATAAATCAGGTGACCCTAAAGAATTTGGTAATTACCGCCCAATATCTATTCTCCCCTGTCTCTCAAAAATCATAGAAAGACTAGTGTACACAAGAATCCTAAACCATCTAACTGTGAATAATATTTTGTATAACCATCAATATGGCTTTAGGAAGAAGTACTCTACGGAGCATGCATTATTACAACTTATTAATAACATCTCTACTGCTCTAGATGAAAATACATTTGCTCTTGGTGTCTTTCTAGATCTATCCAAGGCATTTGATACAGTCAACCATTCAATCTTAATCTCTAAACTCAATAGATATGGGGTAAAGGATGTAGCGCTTCTATGGTTAACCAACTATTTAGCAAATAGAATGCAATTTGTCTATCTAAATGGAAGCTCATCCAAAAAAATGATAATTCACTGTGGGGTACCACAAGGCTCCATCATTGGCCCTTTACTATTCTTGATCTATATAAATGACTGATCCTATACCTGTAGAGTACTTCTTCCTATCCTGTTTGCCGATGACACCAATCTTATAGCTTCACATAGTGATCTAAAATCATTGGTTGAATTAGTTAATGAAGAAATGTCTCATGTCTCGAAGTGGTTTGAAGTGAACAGGCTCTCTCTCAATATCAAAAAATGCAATTACATGATCTTCTGCAATAAAAACAATTTTTTTCCCGAAGACAAATCTAAAATTTTTATCAATGGACATGAAATTCCTGAAGTAACATATACACCATTTTTAGGAGTAACCATTGATCAAAATTTAACTTGGAAAGAACATATCAATATTCTCTGTAGAAGATTAATGAAAATGCTTTGTATTCTGAGAAAGGTTTGTGCATTTATTCACCTGTCTTCCCATCTAACAATATATTACAGTTTGATTTTTCCTTATTTCAATTATTGTAATATTGTTTGGGGTTCTACCTATCCTTCCTATCTTTCTAGGCTACCCATCATACAGAAGAAATTTATGAGATTAATTTCTCATTCAAATTCCCAAGAACATTCTGCCCCTCTCTTCAGGAAGCACTCAATTTTGTCTGTAGATAAACTGAATGCATTCCAAATATTTATTTTTATTTTCAAATATCTTAAATGTAAACATGATTTGCCTGTTTCTCTTCATGATCTTTTCACACTTTCTTCTAATATTCACCATTACCCAACCAGAAGAAGAAATGATCTTCATCTTCCGTTTTGTCGAACATCCAAACACCAACATTGCATTACTTTTAAAGGTCCTAAATTTTGGAATACCCTGCCTCTGTCATTAAAGTCTCACACCTCCTTAGCCACCTTTAAGATTGAGCTTAAAAGGTTTCTCATCATGTCCTGAGTTCTGACCTCCAGCTTTTTGTAATGCTATTTATGAGCTCAAACTAATTCTGTTGACTCTTATCTCATACTATACCTTATTATTTTATTTATTTTCATATTTTTAATTTCATATTTTTAATTTTCATTCTTAAACTGTATTTTTGTTTATTATTGTCTTTTTTATTTCTCCTACCCCCTGATTTGCCATTAACGCTCATTTTCAGATGGGAGCGGACTTTGTATAAGCCCTCTGGGCTTCCCTCCCCTCCCAGCACTGTATGGAATTATAACTTGATCATTTGTCTTCTTTTAAAACATGGTGCAAATAAATAAACAAAAAGCAAACAAATCATGAATGATCGGCAAATATGTTACTTTTTCCCTGCCGCATCTGTGTCTCACTTAATTTTATTAGCCTCAGAACTTGCCGTTAATGCTTAATTTTTTTTAAATGAATGGCATTTCATTTTTATTCATATTCCATTTGTTTTCACCTTTCCCCCACATATGATATGGCTGGAGTCCAACACTCCACCGTTAGCAAAGAGCAGGAGGTAACTGAACGGAAGCACCTGTGAATTATTTAGAGAAATGAATGTACTGATTCCAGCCCGATGCACAGAGCTGCTGACTGCAAACTACCAACTCCAAGATCTGCCCAGCAACACGTGTCTCGTACCGTCAATCTTTAGGATTCATAATTTAATTGTGCTCTCTGACAGTTTGGACCCAAAGGCACTCTGGACTGAAAGTGAGAAGTGCAAATGATTAAAAGACTGAATGGACACTCAATACATCCATTCACAAATCTGCCAGATGCAGTTCTTGGAGTTGGAGGGATCTAATAATATTTGGAAGAATCAGGCACATGATGATCAACAATGATTGGGTTGAAGGCTGAACCAGTTTTGAGGGCCGAATGGCCTACCTTGCTCCAATCGTTAATGTTCTAGTCATGGTCCGTTACTATAATGTTTTTCAGTGTACAACACTGTTGTTCATGAAATCGCGTTACAAATATTTCCTTGGAGCATGTCCCATGCGCAATAAAAATAGACAATAGACAATAGGTGCAGGAGTAGGTCATTCGGGCCTTTGAGCCAGCAATGCCATTTAATGTGATCATGGCTGATCATCCCCAATCAATACCCCGTTCCTGCCTTCTCCCCATATCCCCTGACTCCGCTATCTTTAAGAGCTCTATCTAACTCTGTCTTAAATCCATCCGGTGACTTGGCCTCCACTGCCCTCTGTGGCAGAGAATTCTATAAATTTACAACTCTCTGGGTGAAAAAGCTTTTTCTCACCTCAGTCTTAAATGACCTCCCCTTTATTCTAAGACTGTGGCCCCTGGTTCTGGTCTCGCCCAAAATTGGGAACATTTTTCCTGCATCTAGCTTGTCCAGTCCTTTTATAATTTTATATGTTTCTATAAGATCCCCTCTCATCCTTCTAAACTCCAGTGAATACAAGCCTAGTCTTTTCAGTCTTTCCTCATATGACAGTCCTGCCATCCCAGGGATCATTCTCGTGAACCTACGCTGCACTGCCTCAATCACAAGGATGTTCTTTCTCAAATTAGGAGACCAAAACTTTACACAATACTCCAGATGTGGTCTCAACCGAGCCCTATACAACTGCAGAAGAACCTCTTTACTCCTATACTGAAATCCTCTTGTTATGAAGGCCAACATTCCATTAGCTTTCTTCACTGCATGCTGTACCTGTAAGCCAACTTTCAGTGACCGGTGTACAAGGACGCCCAGGTCTCGCTGTACCTCCCCCTTACCTAACCTAATCCCATTGAGATAATAATCTGCCTGCTTGTTTTTGCCGCCAAAGTGGATAACCTCACATTTATCTATATTATACTGCATCTGCCATGTAACTGCCCACTCACTCAACCTGTCCAGGTCACCCTGCAACCTCCTAACATCCTCTTCACAGTTCACACTGACACCTAGCTTTGTGTCATCCGCAAACTTGCTAGTGTTGCTCCAAATTCCCTCTTCCAAATCATTAATATATATGGTAAACAGTTGCGGCCCCAACACCGAGCTTTGCGGCACTCCACTCGCCACTGCCTGCCATTCTAAAAAGGACCCATTCACCCGTACTCTTTGCTTCCGGTCTGCCAACCAATTTTCTATCCATGTCAACATCTTACCCCCAATACAATGTGCTCTAATTTTTGTCACCAGTCTTCCGCGCGGGACCTTATCAAAGGCTTTCTGAAAGTCTGGATACACTACATCCACTGGCACCCCTTCATCCATTCTACTTGTCACATCCTCAAAAAATTCCAGAAGATTAGTCAAGCATGATTTCCCTTTCATAAACCCATGTTGTCTTGGACTAATCATTTTACTGCTATCCAAATGCCCCATTATTACTTCTTTAATAATTGACTCCAGCATCTTTCCCACCACCGAAGTCAGGCTAACTGGTCTGCAATTCCCCATTTTCTCTCTCCCTCATTTCTTGAAAAGTGGGATAACATTAGCTATCCTCCAATCCACAGGAACTGATCCTGAATCTATTGAACATTGGAAAATGATCACCAATGCGTCCAGTATTTCTAGACCCACCTCCCTGAGGACCCTGGGATGCAGACCATCAGGTCCAGGGGATTTATCATCCTTCAGTCCCATTAGCTTACCCAATACTATTTCTCGCCAAATGAAAATTCCTTTCAGTTCCTCTACCGCCTTAGATCCTTTGTCCTCCAGTACATCTGGGAGATTGTTTGTGTCCTCCTTAGTGAAGACAGATCCGAAGTACCTATTCATCTCTTCTGCCATATCCTTGTTGCCCATAACAATTTCACCCATGTCTGCCTTCAAGGGACTCACATTTGACTTTGCTACTCTTTTTCCCTTAACGTGTCTAAATAAGCTTTTACTGTCCTTCTTTATATTCCTGGCCAGCTTCCCTTCGTACTTCATCTTTTCAGCCCATATTGCCCGCTTTGTTTCCTTCTGTTGTCCTATGAAAGTTTCCCAATCCTCTGGCTTCCGGCTACTATTTGCTGTGTTATACATCTATATATCTATATATATATTACTAAAAGTCTGATCTTGACCGCTTTTGGCTCGCTGTGCTGTGATTTCCGAGAGAACGCCGCCACCTACGGCTGTCATTTTTGGCCACCTCGCTAAGAGCCCTCCTCCACCTTCCAGGACCAGAGGATTTTTCCCATTGATGAAAAATCAGAGAGATATTACTGTTTTTTAAATATTCCACATTGTCTCTGCTGCCCCTGCTGGAGCGAGGGGGAGGGACTATAAAACCAGGAAGTGGTGTGCCCCACTCAGTCTCTGCAAGATGGAGGAAGCTAGTGGTGTGCCTCACTCAGTCTCTCTGAGTTCTGAATAACACTGAACACATGTCTCCTCAACTGTGAGTGCCCTTAATGTGGTTCTAAAAAGATTGCCAAAAATATCTATTGGTTCTAAAATGGTTGCAAAAAGTGTATCTTTTGGTTCTAAAATGCTTGCAAAAAGTGTCTCTATTGGTTCTAAAATGCTTGCAAAAAGTGTCTAATGGTTCTAAAATGGTTCCAAAAAGTGTCTATTGTTTCCACATTGTTTGCAAAAAGTGTCTCTATTGGTTCTAAAATGGTTGCAGAAAGTGTCTCTATTGGTTCTAAAATGCTTGCAGAAAGTGTCTCTATTGGTTCTAAAATGCTTGCAGAAAGTGTCTGTTGTTTCTAAAATGCTTGCAGAAACTGTCTCTATTGGGTCTAAAATGGTTGCAAAAAGTGTCTCTATTGGTTCTAAAATGCTTGCAGAAAGTGTCTATTGGTTCTAAAATGGTTGCAGAAAGTGTCTCTATTGAGTCTAAAATGCTTGCAGAAAGTGGTTCTAAAATGCTTGCAGAAAGTGTCTCTATTGGTTCTAAAATGCTTGCAGAAAGTGTCTCGATTGGTTCTAAAATGCTTGCAGAAAGTGTCTATTGGTTCTAAAATGCTTGCAAAAAGTGTCTCTATTGGTTCTAAACTGCTTGCAAAAAGTGTCTCTATTGGTTCTAAAATGCTTGCAAAAAGTGTCTATTGGTTCAAAAATGCTTGCAAAAAGTGTCTATTGGTTCAAAAATGCTTGCAAAAAATGTCTATTGGTTCTAAAATGCTTGCAAAAAGTGTCTCTATTGGTTCTAAATTGCTTGCAAACAGTGTCTATTGGTTCTAAATTGCTTGCAAAACGTGTCTATTGTTTCTACATTGTTTGCAAAATGTGTCTGTTGGTTCAAACATGCTTGCAAAAAGTGTCTCTGTGGTTCTAGAATGCTTGCAAAAAGTGTCTATGGGTTCTAAAATGCTTACAAAAAGTGTGTCTCTTGGTTCTAAAATGGTTGCAAAAAGTGTCTCTGTTGGTTCTAAAATGGTTGCAAAAAGTGTCTCTGTTGGTTCTAAAATGCTTGCAGGAAGTGTCTCTGTGCAGGAATATGTGCAGGAAGTGTTTCTATTGGGTCCAAAATGCTTGCAGAATGTGTCTCTATTGGGTCTAAAATGCTTGCAGAAAGTGTCTCTTTGGGACTAAAATGCTTGCAGAAATTGTCCCTTGGTTCGAAAATGCTTGCAGAAAGTGTCTCTTGGTATGACGCCATCCCTTACTCTCGATTTCTCCATCTCAGCTGCTTCTACTTCTACGATAACGCTTTTCACCCAGCGACATGCGAAACCTTCCTTTAATCTCTGTAGCCATGGTTTAGCTGTGTAGTTGTGGATTACACTTTCATCCATATCTTCCCTGTGTCTCGCAGTTCCTCTCTCGCTCGCCCTTCCTCAGACGGAACAAGGATAATGTTCCTCTGGACCTCACTATTCACCACACCAGCCTGCACATATATATCATACTCCGACATTTCCAATATCTTCAACGTGATCTCATCTCCAGTCGCATCCGGTCACTGGAAGTTTCATGACAGCAGTCAGGGTTACCGTCGAGGAAGTACAGAAACAGAGGGAGATGGTGGAAGGTTGCTTCTCAGACTGGAGGCCTGTGACTAGTGGTGTGCCTCAGGGTTCAGTGCTGGGCCCGTTACTGTTTGTCATCTACATCAATGATTTGGATGAGAACATACAGGGGTAAGTTTAGCAGAGAGTGAAGATGGTTGTGAACGATTGCAGCAGGATCTGGATCGATTGGCCAGGTGGGCGGAGGAATGGTTGATGGAATTTAATACAGAGAAGTGTGAGGAGCTGCATTTTGCATCCTCGAACAAGGGCAGGACGTATACAGTGAATGGTCGGCCTCTGGGTGGTGTTGTAGAGCAGAGGGATCTAGGAGTACAGGTGCATGGTTCCTTGAAGGTCGAGTCGCAGGTAGCTAAGGTAGTCAAAAAGGCTTTTGGCTCTTTGGCCTTCATCAGTCAGAGCATTGAGTATAGAAGTTGGGAGGTCATGTTGCAGTTGGATAAAAAGTTGGTGAGGCCGCATTTAGAATATTGTGTTCAGTTCTGGGCACCATTTTATAGGAAAGATGTTGTCAAGCTTGAAGGGGTTCAGACAAGATTTACGAGGATGGTGCCAGGACTAGAGGGTGTTAGCTATAGGGAGAGGTTGAGTAGGCCAGGTGACTATTTCATGGAGCGCAGGAGGATGAGGGGTGATCTTTTAAAGGTGTACAAAATGATGAGAATAGGGAAATCGAGGACCAGAGGACATTTGTATTTTGTATTGTATTTTTGTATTGTATTTTGTGTTGTATCTAGGGTAAGGGAAGTATGAGTGCCAGGGCAGCTTACTGTTCTGGATGTCAGATGTGGGAGGTCATGGAGTCGGGTAGCCCTCCAGAAGTCCACATCTGTGCCAGGTGTGTCGAGATGGGACTCCTAAAGGAGTGTGTTAGGATCCTGGAGCAGCAGCTCGATGACCTCCGTCTGGTCAGGGAGAGTGAGGAGGTCATAGAGAGGAGTTACAGGGAGGTAGTCTCTCCAAACCCACAGGAGGCAGACAAGTGGGTCACGGTTAGGAGAGGCAAGGGGCAGAGGTTGAGTTCTTCATTAGGATGGAGAGTGACATAATAAGGTGGAGGAATTGAGTGAAATCCAGGTTAGCCGACGTGGTGTTGGGTAAATTGAATGGATTAAAGGCCGATAAATCCCCAGGGCCAAATAGTCTGCATCCCAGAGTACTCAAGGAAGTAGCCACAGAAATAGTGGATGTATTAGTGATAATTTTTCAAAACTCCTTAGATTCTGGAGTAGTTCCTGAGGATTGGAGGGTATCTAACGTAACCCCACTTTTTAAAAAAGGAGGGCGACAGAAACCGGGGAATTACAGACCAGTTAGTCTAACATCGTCAGTGGGGAAACTGCTAGAGTCAGTTATTAAAGATGGGATAGCAGTACATTTGGAAAGCGGTGAAATCATTAAACAAAGTCAGCATGGATTTACGAAAGGTAAATCATGTCTGACAAATCTTATAGAATTTTTTGAGGATGTAACTAGCAGAGTGGTTAAGGGAGAACCAGTGGATATGTTATATCTAGACTTTCAGAAGGTCCCACGTAAGACCATATAACCATATAACCATATAACAATTACAGCACGGAAACAGGCCCTCTCGGCCCTTCCAGTCCGTGCCGACCATTTGTTTTCCCCTAGTCCCATCTACCTGCACTCAGACCATACCCCTCCATTCCCTTCACGTCCATATACCTATCCACTTTACTTTTAAATGTTAAAATCGATCCTGCCTCCACCACTTCTGCTGGAAGCTCATTCCACACAGCCACCACCCTCTGAGTAAAGAAGTTCCCCCTCACGTTACCCCCGAAACTTCTGTCCCTTAATTCTCATATCATGCCCTCTTGTTTGAATCCTCCCTACCCTCAATGGGAAAAACGTATCCACGTTAACTCTGTCTATCCCTTTCATCATTTTAAAGACCTCAATCAAGTCCCCCCTTAACCTTCTGCGCTCCAAGGAATAAAGACCTAACTTGTTCAACCTTTCTCTGTAACATAGTTGCTGGAACCCTGGCAACATTCTAGTAAATCTCCTCTGCACTCTCTCTATTTTGTTGACATCCTTTCTATAACTAAGCGACCAAAATTGTACACCATATTCCAGAATTGGCCTTGTACAATTTTAACATTACTTCCCTACTCCTATATTCAATGCTCTGATTTATAAAGGCCAGCACACCAAAGGCTTTCTTTACCACCCTATCTACATGCGATTCCACCTTCAGGGAACTATGCACAGTTATTCCTAGATCCCTCCGTTCCACAGCATTCCTCAATTCCCTACCATTTACCATGTACGTCCTATTTTGATTTGTCCTAAGAGATTAGTATACAAACTTAAAGCACACGGTATTGGGGGTTCAGTATTGATGTGGATAGAGAACTGGCTGGCAGATAGGAAGCAAAGGGTAGGAGTAAATGGGTCCTTTTCAGAATTGCAGGCAGTGACTAGTGGGGTACCGCAAGGCTCAGTGCTGGGACCCCAGCTATTTACAATACATATTAATGATTTGGACGAGGGAATTGAATGCAACATCTCCAAGTTTGCGGATGACACTAAGCTGGGGGATAGTGTTAAGTGTGAGGAGGTTGCTAGGAGGCTGCAAGGTGACTTGGTAGACTGGGTGAGTGGGCAAATGCATGGCAGATGCAGTATAATGTGGATAAATGCGAGGTTATCCACTTTGGTGGCAAAAACAGGAGGGTAGACTATTATCTTAATGGTGGCAAATTAGGAAAAGGGGAGATGCAGCGAGACCTGGGTGTCATGGTACACCAATCATTGAAAGTAGGCATGCAGGTGCAGCAGGCAGTGAAGAAAGCAAATGATATTCATAGCAAGAGGATTTGAGTATAGGAGCAGGGAGGTTCTACTGCAGTTGTACAGGGTTTTGGTGAGACCACACCTGGAGTATTGTGTACAGTTTTGGTCTCTAAATCTGAGAAAAGACATTCTTGCCATAGAAGGGGTACAGAGAAGATTCCTGCGATGTCAGGACTTTCATATGAGGAAAGACTGGATAGACTTGGCTTGTACTCGCTAGAATTTAGAAGACTGATGGGGGATCTTATAGAAACTTACAAAATTCTTAAGGGGTTGGATGGGCTAGATGCAGGAAGATTGTTCCCGATGTTGGAGAGGTCCTGAACAAGCGGTCACAGTTTAAGGATAAGGGGGAATTCCTTTAGGACCGAGATGAGGAAAACATTTTTCAGACATAGTGTGGTGAGTCTCTGGAATTATCTGCCACAGAAGGTAGTTGAGGCCAGTTCATTGGCTATATTTAAGAGGGAGTTAGATGTGGCCGTTGTGTCTAAAGGGATCAGGAGGTATGGAGAGAAGGCAGGTACAGGATACTGAGTTGGATGATCAGCCATGATCATATTGAATGGCGGTGCAGGCTCGAAGGGCCGAATGGCCTACTCCTGCACCTATTTTCTATGTTTCTATGTTTCTATGACATGGGTTCAAGGTGAAAGGGAAAAGATTTAATAGGAATACGATGGGTAACATTTTCACACAGAGGGTGATGGGTGTATGGAACAAGCTGCCAGAGGTAGATGAGGCTGGGACTATCCCCTTGTTTAAGAAACAGTTGGACAGGTACATGGATAGCACAGGTTTGGAGGGTTATGGACCAAGCGCAGGCAAGTGGGACAAGTGTAGCTGGGACATTGTTGGTCGGTGTGGTCGAGTTGGGCCGAAGGGCCTGTTTCCACACTGTATCACTCTATGTCTCTATGACTTTCTGTTTCCACCCCTTCCACTTTCCGTAGAGACCACACTGTCCGCAGTTGCTTGGTCTGCTCATCTCTCCCCACCGAAACCGCTCCATTCCCAAGCATTTCCCCTACATCCGCATGGAATGTAACACCCGGCCCGACAGCTCCTGTTGCACTTCCACCAGCCACGCAGGCAGTCGTCCCAGTTCAGACTGAGATTCACATGCACGTCTGCAGATCACGTGTGCAGCATTTGTTTCCCGCGATGCTCATTCGTGTACATTGGTGAGACCAAGCGTACACTAGGCGGACGTTTTGACGACCATTTACGCTCTCTCCGTAAGGTTCACAGTCAGTTAAGTTCTGCTTCCCATTCCCACACCGAGCATCTTCCATTGTCGACCTTGGCCTCACGCACTGTGGAGGGCAGCACCCGATGATCCGCTTGGATATCTTACAATGGAACAGTATAAACACCGATTTCTCCAATTTAGAATCATAGCACCCTGCACACGCTGTCTTTCTCATTCTCGCGCACATATTTTACTCCCCAGCACCCAGCTCTGAAGTCACCTTCATCATTTAAATAAAAAATAACTCTATCTCCACTACATGAACGACTGCATTGGTGCTACCTCCTGCACCGATGCAGAACTCACTGACCATTAACGTCACGACCAAATTTCCATCCTGCACTGAAATTCACTTGGACCATCTCCGACATCTCCATGCGGTTTCCAGATCTGACCGTCACCATCACAGGAGACAGGCTATCGACTGACATCTATGACAAACCCACTGACTCTCATTGTTATCTAGACTTCTTCCCAGCCTGTTTCCTGTAAAGACTCTCTCTCCCCCTACTCCCAATTCCTCCGCCTACGCCGCATCTGCGCCCACGATGAAGTGTTCCATGCCAGGTCATCCGAGATGTTCTCATTCTTCAGGGAATGGGGGGATCCCCTCTTCCATTATAGATGAGGCTCTCACTAGGGTCTTGTCGACATCCTGCAGCTCCGTTCTTGCTCTCCCTCCCCCCATTCGCCACAAGGACAGATGCCCCCTTGTCCTCGGCTTCCACCCCATCAGCTGCCGCATACAGCACATAATCCTCCGACATCCACAGGAGCCGTTGGAAGTGAAGTAGGGGGAGGAGCGACACCCGACCGGTAAGGTTAAAAATCAAGCGCAGGGCTTGTTTTCCTCAGAGGTCCACAGGAGCCGTTGGAAGTGAAGGAGGGGGAGGAGAGACACCCGACCGGTAAGGTTAAAAATCAAGCGCGGGGCTTGCCTAAATCCATAACGTTCCATTTGGAGAAGTGTTTTTGGTTTTTTTTGAGGAAGCCGCTAATTGGTGGGAAGTGGACTAGGGTAAGCAGCTGATTGGTGGGAAGTGGACTAGGGTAAGCAGCTGATTGGCAATCAGATAACCATATAACCATATAACAATTACAGCACGGAAACAGGCCCTCTCGGCCCTTCCAGTCCGTGCCGACCATTTGTTTTCCCCTAGTCCCATCTACCTGCACTCAGACCATACCCCTCCATTCCCTTCACGTCCATATACCTATCCACTTTACTCTTAAATGTTAAAATTGATCCTGCCTCCACCACTTCTGCTGGAAGCTGATTCCACACAGCCACCACCCTCCGAGTAAAGAAGTTCCCCCTCACGTTACCCCGAAACCTCTGTCCATTAATTCTCATGTCATGCCCTCTTGTTTGAATCTTCCCTACCCTCAATGGGAAAAACGTATCCACGTCAACTCTGTCTATCCCTTTCATCATTTTAAAGACCTCAATCAAGTCCCCCCTTAACCTTCTGCGCTCCAAAGAATAAAGACCTAACTTGTTCAACCTTTCTCTGTAACATAGTTGCTGGAACCCTGGCAACATTCTAGTAAATCTCCTCTGTAATTGCAGATCCTCCCGACACATTTCCTCCACTCATCACATCCCAGGCTTTATCCGCTCCCCACCTCTATTCACCAGTTAATGGAGGGGATAATCTCAGCAGGTACCACAAACTGCTTATTTATCCCACTTCACTACACGCTTCATTCCATTAGCCTCCCAAGATGGCTGCTGCACCTCCGGTTAATATTTTCTGTCATAATCTGTTTGCTCAGAATTGTTTGCGCCACAAAATTTTGAAGGTACACCCCACTTAAATAATATTGTCAGTATTTGCTTTCCTTCTTCATTTCAAATATGATGTCCTCAATGTTTCATAAAGCATCATCCAATTTGGTACCCGTTGTACATATCACACTGCAGGTTCTTTGTGTTAACCTGACACTTCTCACTGGAAGACTATTTGTGCCGACAAAAGGCCTAAACACGATAATCGGTGCATTATTGAAGTTATTAATATGCATTGTAAACAATTGACCTATCATCACTGATCTATGCAAGTACCTCATCCAAACACAAACCAGGACATACAGTGGCTTGCAAAAGTTTTCATACCCCTTGAACTTTTCCACATTTTGTCACGTTACAACCACAAACGTAAATGTATTTTATTGGGATTTTATGTGATAGACCAACACAAAGTGGCGCATAATTGTGAAGTGGAAGAAAAATGATACATGGTTTCCAAATGTTTTTACAAATAAAAAACTGAAACGTGTGGCGTGCAAAAGTATTCAGCCCCCTTTACTCTGATACCCCTAAATAAAATCCAGTGCAACCAATTGCCTTCAGAAGTCACCCAATTAGTAAATAGAGTCCACTTGTGTGTAATCTAATCTCAGTATAAATACAGCTGTTCTGTGAAGGCCTCAGAGGTTTGTTAGAGAACATTAGTGAACAAACAGCATCATGAAGCCCAAGGAACACACCAGACAGTTCAGGGATAAAGCAGGGTTAGGTTATAAAAAAATATCCCAAGCTTTGAACATCTCACAGAGCACTGTTCAATCCATCATCCGAAAATGGAAAGAGTATGGCACAACTGCAAACCTACCAAGACATGGCCGTCCACCTAAACTGACAGGCCGGGCAAGGAGAGCATTGATCAGAGAAGCAGCCAAGAGGCCCATGGTAACTCTGGAGGAGCTGCAGAGATCCACAGCTCAGGTGGGAGATTCTGTCCACAGGACAACTATTAGTCGTGCACTCCACAAATCGGGCCTTTATGGAAGAGTGGCAAGAAGAAAGCCATTGTTGAAACAAAGCCATAAGAAGTCCCGTTTGCAGTTTGCCACAGGCCATGTGGGGACACAGCAAACATGTGGAGGAAGGTGCTCTGGTCTGATGAGACCAAAATTGAAGTTTTTGGCCTAAATGCAAAACGCTATGTGTGGCGGAAAACTAACCCTGAACACACCATCCCCCACTGTGAAACGTGGTGGCAGCATCATGCTGTGGGGATGTTTTTCTTCAGCAGGGATAGGGAAGCTGGTCAGAGTTGATGGGAAGATGGATGGAGCCAAATACAGGGCAATCTTGGTAGAAAACCTGTTAGAGTCTGCAAAAGACTTGAGACTGGGGCGGAGGCTCACCTTCCAGCAGGACAACGACCCTAAACATACAGCCAGAGCTACAATGGAATGGTTTAGATCAAAGCATATTCATGTGTTTTTGAATGGCCCAGTCAAAGTCCAGACCTAAATCCAATTGAGAATCTCTGGCAAGACTTGAAAATTACTGTTCACAGCCGCTCTCCATCCAATCTGACTGAGTTTGAGCTATTTTTCAAAGAAGAATGGGCAAAAATTTCAGTCTCTAGATGTGCAAAGCTGGTAGAGACATACCCCAAAAGACTTGCAGCTGTAATTGTAGCGAAAGGTGGTTCTACAAAGTATTGACTCAGGGGGGCTGAATACTTTTGCACGCCACACTTTTCAGTTTTTTATTCGTAATAAAATTTGGAAACCATGTATCATTTCCCTTCCACTTCACAATTATGCACCACTTTGTGTTGGTCTATCACATAAAATCCCAATAAAATACATTTACGTTTGTGGTTGTAACGTGACAAAATGTGGAAAAGTTCAAGGGGTATGAATACTTTTGCAAGCTAATGTACAACTTTGTCAAATACTGTTGCTTTTTCATTAAATGATGAACAATTTGTTAGAAGCGCTTATGAACCCTAAGCACCCGGATATTATCTTCTTAATTCAATATCTCCCCTCTGATAGATGTTCGAGTATTTTGACGTTTTTCGTGCTCATTTCTGGCTCTCCTCCTTCTTAATCGTGGTCACTTTTGCAGTTTTAACTCAATTAGAGTTTTCCCACAATGTTACGTCATTTTCTAATATATTATAATCCATACTCTCTCTTTGTCTACATCTACTTATTTCTAACGCTCACATTCAGGTCATTGGTCCAGGTGACTTGTCGATGTCTACCGCATTAGTTTACTGCATTTTCTCTGGTGATTTAGCCTACTTTCATAAGTTCAGATATTCATGAATCATAGCAGCATAATTGTATCATTCGGCCCGTCGAGTCTACTCCGCCATTCAATCGCCGCTGATTTATCTTTCTCTCTCGTACCCATTCTGCTGCCTTTCTGCCAAAGCCCTTGCCTCCCTCACTAAACACAAATCTGCCAATCTCCGCTTTAAAACATAGCCATATAACTTGTAGTGGAACTGAGAAAATATGTGACCTTAACCAAACCTGCCAACACGGATAACTTTATTCCGGACTGCTACAGTCTCTGTAGGATTAATATATTTTTTGGTGAAGTCTGAAATAAATATAGACGCGCCCTCATGCTTTAGAGCCGGCAGCATTTTGGGGTGTAATTATTGTAGATGTAGTGCAACATATGAAGTGGATAGGTGCTTTAAACACATTGTGTAATGCACCAGAAGGATTTAGACAGGCATATGGATATGCAGAGAGTGGCGGGATGTGAATCATTTGCACGTAGGTGAGATTAGTTTATCTTAGCAATATATTTAGTAGAGTCAAGTCAAGTCACTTTTATTTCTATAGCACAGTTAAAAAACAACCAAAGTGCTTTACATTGGTGGAGGTACTAACGTTATACAACAGTGGTTTATAGATCAAGTACATACATAGATACATACATATAGCCCTCTCTCAGAGGACATCAAGAAAGGCTTGAGAGTAAAGATGAGTTTTAAATCTCGACTTAAAAGAGTCGATGGAGGGGGCAGTTCTGATGGGAAGAGGGATGCTGTTCCACAGTCTAGGAGCTGCAACCGCAAAGGCGTGGTCGCCCCTGAGCTTATGCCTAGACCGCGGGATGTTCAGTAACCACAAGTCGGCCGATCTGAGGGACCTGGAGGTGTAGTGGTGGGTGAGCAGACTTTTGATGTAGGCGGGGGCAAGCCCTTAATGTAAACATAAAGAATGATCTTTAAATTTATTCGGAACCGCACAGGGAGCCAGTGGAGAGAGGCCAGGATCGGGGTGATGTGGTCCCTTTTACGAGTGCCCGTCAGGAGTCTCGCTGCGGCGTTTTGGACCAGTTGCAGGCAGGACAGGGATGATTGGCTGATGCCAGTGTAAAGGGAGTTGCAGTAATCTAGGCGGGAGGAGATAAATGTGTGGATGATCTTTTCAAGGTCGTCAAAAACTGGAGGAATGGTTTGATTTCAGCGATCGTCCGAGGCTGGAAGAAGTGAGCTTTTACCACGGCAATGACTTGTTTGTCAAATTTCAATGCTGAGTCAAATATCACGCCAAGGTTTTTGACGTGAGGTTTGAGTAATGGGGTAAGGCTTCCAAGGCTGCCTGCTATCATTTTGATTGAGTCCGAGGGGCCGAGAAGGATGACCTGAGACCTCCTCTCGTTTAGTTGGAGGAAGTTCTGGGCCATCCAACACTTTATATCCTCGAGGCAGTGGATAAGGTTAAGTAGATTTGATCGGTTGTTGGGCTTCAGGGGGAGATAGAGCTGTGTATCGGCTGCGTAGCAATGGAAGGAAATGTCTTTCCTTTGAATGACTTGGCCTAAGGGGAGCATCTATAGGGAGAAGAGAATGGGGCCAAGGATGGAACCTTGTGGAACCCCACAGCAGGGACTAGCTGGGAGGAGAAAGAGTTGCCTATGTTAGTAGAGAAACTCCTACCTTTGAGGTAAGAGATGAACCAGCTCAGGGCAGTGCCATCAACACCAACCCCATACCGGAGACGGTCAATTAGGATGGTGTGGTCGACTGTATCACATGCTGAGCTGAGGTTGAGAAGGAGCAGGATTGCACAGTCGCCGGAGTGAGAAGCAGGACGTTATGTACCTTCAACAAGGCAGACTCTGTGCTGTGGTGGGCCCTGAAACCTGAATGGAAAGTTTCCAAGATAGTATTTTGGTGAATGTAAATTGACTTAAAATTACCTTTTCAAGGACTTTTGAATGGAAAGGCAGTTTTTGAAATGGGTCTGTAGTTGATAGGCAAGGTGGGTTGAGGTTAGGTTTTTTCAGAAGGGACTGGACCACCGCGTGCTTGAAGCAGGTAGGAACAGTGTCAGTGGCCAGAGAACTGTTGATGATGGCGAGGATGCTGGGACCGGCTATTGTAATGACATGCTTCAGAAGGGCAGAGGGGACAGTGTCGAGGGGGCAGGTAGCAGGTTTCATGGTGGTGACCAGTTTTACAAGGGAGGGTAGAGTAATGGGTTGGAAACAGTCTAATTTTGAAGAACAGACCAATGAGGCAGCTAGGTCACGGATGGGAGGGGAAATATTCGATCTGATGTTCTCAAATTTGCCGGTGAAAAATGTAGTAAATTCTTTGCACTTAGCAGGGGACACAGTTAAGATGGTGCTGGGGACAGAACATATGATAGAGGTGATGGTACTAAAAAGGACCTTGGAGTTATGAGCTTTTTTGGAAATAAGGGCGGAAAAGTATTTTGTTCTTGCAGATTTTACTGCTTCCTGGTATTTGTGAAGGTTGTTTCTCAGAAGTTCAAAGGAAATTTGAAGCTTATCAGATTTGTACTTCCGTTCTGATTTTCTGCACTCTCTTCTTAGGGCCCTGGTGGTGTCATTGAGCCAAGGCCAGCCTTTAGGCTAAGGCTTTTTCATTTTAAGAGGAGCAACAGAATCCAGGATGGAAGAGCAAGTGGTATTGAATAAAGAAATGAGGTCGTCGGTGCTGAGATGGAGGGGAGACGCCTCGATGGTGCAGATGTCGGGGGCGGCTATGAGACCCTCAGAGCACTTACTGGCATTCGAATAGTCTATGTAGCAGGAGTAGTGTCAGGGAGATGGGATTTTGAGGGAGCGAAAGACAGAGATGCATCAAATATAATTGCACTATGATCTGACAGACAGGCATCAATAATTCTGTATTACAGATTGGGAGACCAGACGATAGCACCAGGTCTAGTGTATGGCCAAGCTTGTGCATGGGTCCAGTGGTAAGTAGAGTCAGTGAAGGACTCAACCAGGTTCATAAATTCACTCACAAGAGACTTCGTGGGACAGCGGACATGAATGTTAAAGAATGTTAAGAATCAAATACCTTCATCCCTATTATGGGAAACTTTTAAAGCGTATGTTCGGGGAATTATGATATCCTCTCAAGCATTTTATAATAAAGAGAATCAGAGGGAACAACAGCATCTTGGCAGGACAAATCAAAATAGGACGTACATGGTAAATGGTAGGGAATTGAGGAATGCTGTGGAACAGAGGGATCTAGGAATAACTGTGCATAGTTCCCTGAAGGTGGAATCGCATGTAGATAGGGTGGTAAAGAAAGCCTTTGGTGTGCTGGCCTTTATAAATCAGAGCATTGAATATAGGAGTAGGGAAATAATGTTAAAATTGTACAAGGCATTGGTAAGACCAATTCTGGAGTATGGTGTACAATTTTGGTTGCCTAGTTATAGGAAGGATGTCAACAAAATAGAGAGAGTACAGAGGAAGATTTACTAGAATGTTGCCAGGGTTCCAGCAACTATGTTACAGAGAAAGGTTGAACAAGTTAGGTCTTTATTCTTTGGAGCGCAGAAGGTTAAGGGGGGACTTGATTGAGGTCTTTAAAATGATGAAAGGGATAGACAGAGTTGACGTGGATACGTTTTTTCCCATTGAGGGTAGGGAAGATTCAAACAAGAGGGCATGACATGAGAATTAAGGGACAGAGGTTTTGGGGGGTAACGTGAGGGGGAACTTCTTTACTCAGAGGGTGGTGGCTGTGTGGAATCAGCTTCCAGCAGATGTGGTGGAGGCAGGATCGATTTTAACATTTAAGAGTAAAGTGGATAGGTATATGGACGTGAAGGGAATGGAGGGGTATGGTCTGAGTGCAGGTAGATGGGACTAGGGGAAAACAAATGGTCGGCACGGACTGGAAGGGCCGAGAGGGCCTGTTTCCGTGCTGTAATTGTTATATGGTTATATGGTAACAGGCATTGGAAAAGGAGATCAAACAATTAGACACAGAAAACGCTGCTAACCCAACCATGATAAAACACAATAAAATCTCTGCATTGACATATAAATTAAATAAAATACAGTCAGACCAAGTTGTAAAACTCTACCAATATACTAAAGGTCCTGGGCCTCCTCCACGGCCAGAGTGAGCAACACCGCAAGTTGGAGGAACAGCACCTCATATTCCGCTTGGGGAGTCTGCATCCTCTGGGCTTGAGCATTGAATTTTCTCAATTCTGTTAACCCTTGCTGTCTCCTCCCCTTCCCACATCTCCCTCAGCCCTCGGGCCCTGGCATTCCCTCTATCTCTATCTCCCTCCCCTACCCTAGTCGCACTAGCTTCTCATTTTCACACCACAAACAGCTTACAATGGCTTGTTCCCTTTATCATCGATACTTGTTTGCATATCTTTCATTCATTGTTCTTTATCTCTCCACATCACCGTCCATATCTCTCATTTCCCTGATCCCTGACCAGTCTGAAGAAGGGTCTCGACCCGAAACGTTGCCTATCTCCTTCGCTCCTTAGATGCTGCTGCACCCGTTGAGTTTCTCCAGCCTTTTGTGTAACCTACTAAAGAAATACAATTTGAATTCAGAGATAAACCACAAAAATTATTTGCTCGTCAATTACAAAAATTGGAGGGAGAAAAATTAATCCACAGGATTAAATCAGACAAAGGTGAATTACTAGTACAAACTAAAGATATAAATGAGAGATTTTTGCAATATTATAAAAATTTATATTCAGCCAAAACAACAGAAAATCGGAAAGGAATAGAAACATTAAAAAAAAATTTGTAATCTAAAAGGACTGGATTTAGAAAATAGAGAATTACTAAACGCTGAAATAACTACTAAAGAAATCAAAGAATCTATTAGGTCATTAAAAAAATGGTAAAACTCCAGGACCGGATCGTATTGGTTCCGAATTTTATAAAACATTCTATGATCTGATAGCATCACGTTTGAAGACACTTTATGAATATATTTATGCACCACAGAAATTACCAGAAACATTAAATGAATCTATTATAACGCTTATACCTAAATTAGATAAAGATCTGGATGATCCAGGGTCGTATAGAGCCATAGCTCTTTTAAATACTGATCAAAAAATATTAACCAAAATACTAGCACAAAGACTAAGTACAGTGATTAATAAAGTAATTCATTCAGATCAAACAGGATTTATACCAAAACGATGCTCCTCATATAACCTGAGACAATTATTCAATATTATATACTCGAAAGGAAATTTTAATAAAGATCTAGCAATTATTTCATCAGATGCAGAGAAAGCTTTTGATCGGGTTTAATGGTCTTATTTATTTTCGGTTATGGAAACTTTTCGGTTGGGAGAGAAGTTTATAACATGGGTTAAACTACTATATACTAATCCAACAAATAGAATATTAGCAAATCAAATGTTATCAACTAAATTTAACTTATCCAGAGGTCGTAGACAAGGTTGTCCTCTATCCCCACTACTGTTCACACTGACAATTGAACCATTAGCACAATCCGTGAGATTACATCCTGAAATATACGGGTATGAAACCAACGAAACTGAAAATAAAATCTCTTTATATGGTGGCCGATTAGGAAAAGGGGAGATGCAGCGAGACCTGGGTGTCATGGTACACCAGTCATTGAAAGTAGGCATGCAGGTGCAGCAGGCAGTGAAAAAAGCGAATGGTGTGTTAGCTTTCATAGCAAAAGGATTTGAGTACAGGAGCAGGGAGGTTCTACTTCAGTTGTACAGGGTCTTGGTGAGACCACACCTGGAGTATTGCGTACAGTTTTGGTCTCCAAATCTGAGGAAGGACATTATTGCCATAGAGGGAGTGCAGAGAAGGTTCACCAGACTGATTCCTGGGATGTCAGGACTGTCTTATGAAGAAAGACTGGATAGACTCGGTTTATACTCTCTGGAATTTAGGAGATTGAGAGGGGATCTTATAGAAAACTTACAAAATTCTTAAGGGGTTGGACAGGCTAGATGCAGGAAGATTGTTCCCGATGTTGGGGGAGTCCAGGACAAGGGGTCACAGCTTAAGGATAAGGGGGAAATCCTTTAAGACCGAGATGAGAAAGACTTTTTTCACACAGAGAGTGGTGAGTCTCTGGAACTCTCTGCCACAGAGGGTAGTTGAGGCCAGTTCATTGGCTATATTTAAGAGTGAGTTGGATGTGGCCCTTGTGGCTAAGGGGATCAGAGGGTATGGAGAGAAGGCAGGTACGGGATACTGAGTTGGATGATCAGCCATGATCATATTGAATGGCGGTGCAGGCTCCAAGGGCTGAATGGCCTACTCCTGCACCTAATTTATATGTTTTCTATGTTTCTATGTATACGCAGATGATGTATTGCTTTATATTACAAAGCCTGAAACTAGTACCCTAACTTATTAGATTTAATAACTCAATTTGGCATGTTCTCAGGATATAGAATTAATTGGAATAAAAGTGAGCTTTTGCCAATAATGGGAAATAACCCACATATACTACAACAATTTCCTTTTAAGATAGCAAATGAAAAAATCAAATATCTTGGAATTTATGTAACAAAAAGATATGATTCTTTATTTAAATCTAATTTCCCACCCCTACTGAATAAACTACTTAAGAATATCCTATATTGGAAAACATTACCTATTTCAATGCTAGGTAGAATTAATGCGATAAAAATGATTTTTCTTCCGCAATTATTATACCTGTTTCAACTGATCCGGATATATCTTCCTAAAATTTTTTTTAAGAAAGTGGACTCTATAGTTACCAATTTTATTTGGGATTATAAGAGTCATGGGATGAATGCGTTGGTGAGCACTTCGGGACCAGTGATCACAATACCATTAGTTTCAATATAATTATGGAGAGAGTCAGAACTGGACCTAGGGTGGAGATTTTTGATTGGAGAAAGGCTAACTTTGAGGGAATGTGGAAGGATTTTAAAGCAGTGAATTGGGACACTTTGTTTCATGGGAAGGATGTAGAAGAGAAATGGAGGACATTTAAAAAGGGAAATTGTAAGAGTACAGAAATCTCTATGTCCCTGTTATGGTGAAAGGAAATAGTAAAAATTGGAAAGAGCCATGGTTTTCAAGGGAAATTGGACACTTGTTTCGAAAAAAGAGAGATATCTACAATAATTAGAAACATAGAAACATAGAAATTAGGTGCAGGAGTAGGCCATTCAGCCCTTCGAGCCTGCACCGCCATTCAATATGATCATGGCTGATCATCCAACTCAGTATCCCGTACCTGCCTTCTCTCCATACCCTCTGATCCCCTTAGCCACAAGGGCCACATCCAACTCCCTCTTAAATATAGCCAATGAACTGGCCTCAACTACCCTCTGTGGCAGAGAGTTCCAGAGACTCACCACTCTCTGTGTGAAAAAAGTCTTTCTCATCTCGGTCTTAAAGGATTTCCCCCTTATCCTTAAGCTGTGACCCCTTGTCCTGGACTTCCCCAACATCGGGAACAATCTTCCTGCATCTAGCCTGTCCAACCCCTTAAGAATTTTTGTAAGTTTCTATAAGATCCCCTCTCAATCTCCTAAATTCCAGAGAGTATAAACCGAGTCTATCCAGTCTTTCTTCATAAGACAGTCCTGACATCCCAGGAATCAGTCTGGTGAACCTTCTCTGCACTCCCTCTATGGCAATAATGTCCTTCCTCAGATTTGGAGACCAAAACTGTACGCAATACTCCAGGTGTGGTCTCACCAAGACCCTGTACAACTGAAGTAGAACCTCCCTGCTCCTGTACTCAAATCATTTTGCTATGAAAGCTAACACACCATTCGCTTTTTTCACTGCCTGCTGCACCTGCATGCCTACTTTCAATGACTGGTGTACCATGACACCCAGGTCTCGCTGCATCTCCCCTTTTCCTAATCGGCCACCATTTAAATAATAGTCTGCTTTCCTGTTTTTGCCACCAAAGTGGATAACCTCACATTTATCCACATTATACTGCATCTGCCAAACATTTGCCCACTCACTTATAGGAGGCTCAATTATAGGAGGCATGGAGTAAATGAGGTGCTAGAGGAGTATAAAGAATATACAAAGAATCTTAAGAAAGAAATTAGGAAGGCTAAAAGAAGATATGAGGTTGCTTTGGCAAGAAAGGTGAAAGTAAATCCAAAGGGTTTCTACAGCTATATTAATAGCAAAAGGATAACGAGGGATAAAATTGGACCATTAGAGAGA
The DNA here is from genome assembly GCA_035221665.1 of Okamejei kenojei. Classification (NCBI taxonomy): domain Eukaryota; kingdom Metazoa; phylum Chordata; class Chondrichthyes; order Rajiformes; family Rajidae; genus Okamejei; species Okamejei kenojei. The sequence continues at coordinate 164,153,244 of CM069132.1, forward strand.
CAGAATGGACAGCTATCTGCAGAGCCAAAAGAGATGGGGGATATATTGAACAATTTATTTTCTTCGATATTCACCAAGGAGAAGGATATTGAACTCTGTGAGTTAAGGGGAAAAAGTAGAGTAGCTATGGAAACTATGAGATTCAAAGAGGAGGAAGTACTGACACTTTTGAAAAATATAAAAGTGGATAAGTCTCCAGGTCCTGACAGGATATTCCCTAGGACATTGAGGGAAGTTAGTGTAGAAATAACAGGAGCTATGACAGAAATATTTCAAATGTCATTAGAAACGGGAATAGTGCCGGAGGATTGGTGTACTGCGCATGTTGTTCCATTGTTTAAAAAGGGTTCAAAGAAAAACCTAGCAATTATAGACCTATTAGTTTGACGTCAGTGGTGGGCAAATTAATGGAAAGGATGCTTAGAGATAATATATATAAGCATCTGGATAAACAGGGTCTGATCAGGAACAGTCAACATAGATTTGTGCCTGGAAGGTCATGTTTGACAAACCTTCTTGAATTTTTTGAAGCAGTAACTAGGGAAATTGATGAGGGTAAAGCGGTGGATGTTGTCTATATGGATTTCAGTAAGGCCTTTGACAAGTTCCCCATGGAAGGTTGGTTAAGAAGGTTCAATCTTTGGGTGTTAATGGTGGAGTAGCAAGATGGATTCAACAGTGGCTTAATGGGAGATGTCAGAGAGTAATGGTGGATGGCTATTTGTCAGGTTGGAAGCCGGTGACCAGTGGGGTGCCTCAGGGATCTGTGTTGGGTCCACTGCTGTTTGTCATGTACATCAATGATCTGGATGATGGGGTGGAAAATTGGATAAGTAAGTGTGCAGATGATACTAAGATAGGTGGTGTTGTGGATAATGAAGTAGATTTTCAAAGTCTACAGAGAGATTTGGGCCATTTGGAAAAGTGGGCTGAAAGATGGCAGATGGAGTTTAATGCTGTTAAGTGTGAAGTGCTACATCTTGGCAGGACAAATCAAAATAGGACGTACATGGTAAATGGTAGGGAATTGAGGAATGCTGTGGAACAGAGGGATCTAGGAATAACTGTGCATAGTTCCCTGAAGGTGGAATCGCATGTAGATAGGGTGGTAAAGAAGCCTTTGGTGTGCTGGCCTTTATAAAATCAGAGCATTGAATATAGGAGTAGGGAAGTAATGTTAAAATTGTACAAGGCATTGGTAAGACCAATTCTGGAGTATGGTGTACAATTTTGGTTGCCTAGTTATAGGAAGGATGTCAACAAAATAGAGAGAGTACAGAGGAGATTTACTAGAATGTTGCCAGGGTTCCAGCAACTATGTTACAGAGAAAGGTTGAACAAGTTAGGTCTTTATTCTTTGGAGCGCAGAAGGTTAAGGGGGGACTTGATTGAGGTCTTTAAAATGATGAAAGTGAATACGTTTTTCCCATTGAGGGTAGGGAAGATTCAAACAAGAGGGCATGACATGAGAATTAAAGGACAGAAGTTTCGGGGTAACGTGAGGGGGAACTTCTTTACTCAGAGGGTGGTGGCTGTGTGGAATGAGCTTCCAGCAGAAGTGGTGGAGGCAGGATCGATTTTAACATTTAAGAGTAAAGTGGATAGGTATATGGACGTGAAGGGAATGGAGGGGTATGGTCTGAGTGCAGGTAGATGGGACTAGGGGAAAACAAATGGTCGGCACGGACTGGAAGGGCCGAGAGGGCCTGTTTCCGTGCTGTAATTGTTATATGGTTATATGGTTATATGAATAAAAAACATCTATGTAAATCAAAAAAAAATGGAGGTTTTGCATTGCCTAATTTTATGTTTTACTACTGCGCAGTTAATATTAAAAATATGAATTTCTGGTTGGAAGAATTAGATAAACAGCCAAACTGGTTAAAAATGGAAAAGGAAGATTGTTCACCTTTCGAAATTAGCTCGATTTTATTTACCAATACTAAAATACGTAAGAAAATTTATAGAGGAAATCCAATAATCGAAAGTGGGACACGTATCTGGAAACAATTAAAGAAAACATTAAAATTGGAAAGTATACCACTGGCTCTTTCCATTGTAAATAACATTACTTTTAAGCCCTCAATGATGGATAAAGGTTTTTTACAATGGAAGAACTATGGAATTAATAAGATGGGTGATCTCTACAGGGAAAGTCTCTTTCTTTCATTTCAGGAATTAGAACAAAATTATGGATTACACTCAAAAGAGTACTTTAGATATTTACAAATTAGAGACTATGTTTAATCAAACACACAGGATTTTAGAAATAGAAAGAAAGAAATTTTAGATGAATGTCTAAATAAATATCTGAACACAGAAAAATTAATATCATATATTTATAATATTTTATTGTAAAATGATGTACCAATGTCGGAAATAAATAGGCAAGTATGGGAAAACGAATTAGGTCAAACAATTAGTCTAGAAGTATGGAATGAAAGTTTACAACATATACACCACTGCTCATTAAATGCCAGTCACTCTTTGATACAATTTAAAGTTTTACATAGATTATACTTTTCAATATCCAAATTAAACAGAATTTTTTCAAATGTTTCTGCTATACAGTTGCTTGCAAAAGTATTCATACCACTTGAACGTTTCCACATTTTGTCACGTTACAACCACAAACGTAAATGTATTTTATTGAGATTTTATGTGATAGACCAACACAAAGTAGTGCATAATTGTGAAGTGGAAGGAAAATGATACATGGTTTCCAAATTTTATTACAAATAAAAAACTGAAAAGTGTGGTGTGCAAAAGTATTCAGCAAAAGTATTGAGTCAATACTTTGTAGAACCAACTTTCGCTGCAATTACAGCTGCAAGTCTTTTGGGGTATGTCTCTACCAGCTTTGCACATCTAGAGACTGAATTTTTTGCCCATTCTTCTTTGCAAAATAGCTCAAGCTCAGTCAGATTGGATGGAGAGCGTCTGTGAACAGCAATTTTCAAGTCTTGCCAGAGATTCTCAATTGGATTTAGGTCTGGACTTTGACTGGGCCATTCAAACTCATGAATATGCTTTGATCTAAACCATTCCATTGTAGCACTGGGTGTATGTTTAGGGTTGTTGTCCTGTGGAAGGTGAACCTCCGCTCCAGTCTCAAGTCTTTTGCAGACTCTAACAGGTTTTCTTCCAAGATAATCCTGTATATGGCTCCATCCATCTTCCCATCAACTCTGACCAGCTTCCCTGTCCCTGCTGAAGAAAAGCATCCCCACAGCATGATGCTGCCACCACCATGTTTCACAGTGGGGATGGTGTGTTCAGGGTGATGTGCAGTGTTAGTTTTCCACCACACATAGCGTTTTGCATTTATGCCAAAAACTTCAATTTTGGTCTCATCAGACCAGAGCACCTTCCTCCACATGTTTGCTGTGTCCCCCACATGGCTTGTGGCAAACTGCAAACGGGACTTCTTATGGCTTTGTTTCAACAATGGCTTTCTTCTTGCCACTCTTTCGTAAAGACTCGATTTGTGGGGTGCACGACTAATAGTTGTCCTGTGGACAGAATCTCCCACCTGAGCTGTGGATCTCTGCAGCTCCTCCAGAGTTACCATGGGCCTCTTGGCTGCTTCTCTGATCAATGCTCTCCTTGCCCGGCCTGTCAGTTTAGGTGGACGGCCGTGTCTTGGTAGGTTTGCAGTTGTGCCATACTCTTTCCATTTTCAGATGATGGATTGAACAGTGGTCCATGAGATGTTCAAAGCTTGGGATATTTTCTAATACCTAACCCTGCTTTAAACTTCTCCACAACTTTATCCCTGACCTGTCTGGTGTGTTCCTTGGGCTTCATGATGCCCAAGGAACATTGTTTGTTCACTAATGTTTTCTAACAAACCTCTGAGGCCTTCACAGACAGCTGTATTTATACTGAGATTAGATTACACACAAGTGGACTCTATTTACTAATTAGGTGATTTCTGAAGACAATTGGTTGCACTGGATTTTATTTAGGGGTATCAGAGTAAAGGAGGCTGAATGCTTTTGCACGTCACACTTTTCAGTTTTTTATTTGCAAAAAGATTTGAAAATCATGTATCATTTTCCTTCCACTTCACAATTATGCGCCACTTTGTGTTGGTCTATCGCATACAATGCTAATAAAATACATTTACGTTTGTGGTTGTAACGTGACAAAATGTGGAAAAGTTCAATGGGTATGAATACTTTTGCAAGCCACTGTTTGTGATAAATGTCAGCATTTAGAAGCTAATCTAACGCATTCATTCACAAAATGTATAAAAATTACTAACTTTTGGATAGAAATTTTTAAGATAATCTCAAATGTAGTTATTACAAATCTGACTTCAGATTCAAAATTAATCATATTAGGAATATTAGAAATGGATCAACTACTAACAACACAGCAAAGAATTTTTATCAATTATAGTTTACTAATTGGTAAAAAATTAATATTAAGATTTTGGAAAGGTCCTACATCCCCCACAATCAAAATGTGGATTACAGAAATGTCGGAGACACTTCATCTGGAAAGATTAAGACTTGTTCTTTTGGACAAGCTAGATCAGTTCAGAGGAATATTGTCTCCATTTATTGAATATTTAAAGGGTCAAGGTGGTCCGGTTCGAGGGCCAGACTGAAACCTGAATGAAGGAATAGATGAAGAACTATATATAATAGACCACTGATATATCTCCAATGAAGAATAGCCTGCTTAATACTCCACTCATATTATTGAATTTCTACTTTTATTTTATTTCTCTTTATTTCTCTTTACTATCTTCTTTCTATTATAAAATAATAAAAAAAGTATAGAAGTATAAATAAGAATGATTGTAAACTTTAAAAATATTAAGAATGTATGTGACGAATAATATGTCTCTTTCTTTTTATTTTATGTGTACGGAGTATGTCCGTTGTCCATGCACCCGGAGTTTCCTCCCACACTCCAAAGACGTACAGCTTTGTTGGTTAATTGGCTTTGGAAAGGAATGTAGATTGTCCCTAGTGTGTTGGATAGTGCTAGTGTATGGGGACCACTGGTCGGTGTGGACTCGGAGGTCCGATGGGCTTGTTTCCGCGCTGTGTCTCCAAACTAAACAAAACTAAATATGAGAAAAGAAAACACGATGCGTTGTGAAAAGAGCGGATCATTATTTCCTTTTCATGTACAGTGAGTAATGAATATGGGGGCTGGGTCTAATATGGTTTATGCGGGGCAAAGGCAAGGTCAGATAAAACAAGTTGGACAATATATCATCATTTTTATTATTTTTAGTTGTGTTTTGAAAGTTTGTGCAAATGTTCTCTGGTGTGTTTTATGTAGGGGGTGAGGGAGGGGGTGGAGGAAAAGTTTTTTTCAATCTCTTACCTTGCCGGAGATGCAATGGTTTTCCAGATCGTATCTCCGGTCGCTCTGCGGCCTAACATCATGCAGCTGGAGGCCTCGCTCAGGACTGACTTTGAGCCCCACCGCGGGGCGTGGACTTACATCGAAGCTGATTCCTTGCCTTGGATCAACGCTCCAACTGCGACCTGCGGACTTTAACATCAAAGAGCTTGCAGTCTCGGGAGAGACCGCGTTGGGAAACTCCAACGATGCAGAAGATTTGACCAGCCCCGACCCGGGGGTCAGATCGCCCGGCGCGGGGAGCTGAGATCCCCCCGATGCAGGAGCTTGGTCACCCTGACGCTGAGGGACCGCCGCCGGCTACGGGAGTCAAGATCAACGGAAGGCTCGAAGCCCATGACCGCGGGAGAACAAAGAAGGAAAGAGATTGAACTTTATTTCGCCTTCCATCACAGTGAGGAATGTGGAGGAGTCACTGTGGTGGATGTTGATGTAAAAATATATTTTGTGTGTTCTGTTGCTTTTTATTAATATGACTGTACGGCAAAATGAATTCCTCGTGTGTTGCAAAACATACTTGGCCAATAAAGTATGATTATAATTATGATTATGATATCGTGAGATTAAATAAACAACATGGTATAAACAGGTAAAATGCATGTTGCCACTGATCATGGTGAATACAGAAAACAGACTAAAAATATATTCACAGGTGCAGAGATTTATTGAATATTGGCTGTAACGGGTCCTTAGGAACGCAATGTTTGTGGCGAACATTAAGCCCAATTAAACTGATCTGCCTGTCCTGATCCATATCCTTGTACTCTCTGCACTTCCCTGTACCTACAATGAGCCTCTTAAACACCGGCATCATATCCACCCACACCACCATCATGCGTTCCAGCTCCGTACCACACTCCATGTAAAATACTTGCCTCGCCCATCTGCATTAAACATTCCGCCTCGCATCTTGTAGCTATGTCTTCTCGTGTCGGACATTTCCATCCTGGAAAATGATACTGAATGTCTACCCTATCAATGAGTCTCATCATTGTATGTACCTCTATCAAGTCTCCCACGAACCTCCAACATTCCTTTCTTTCTTTTAATATCTTTTTATTGTTTGTTTTTCCCAAAAAACCAAAATTAAAACATAAAAAACAGAGCAAAAATAATAATGATAAACATAACAATGATATTGATACATAGGGATCAGGGTTACACTAATAACAGGTATAACCTGATATAAGACCAGTGTCAAAATACACATTGAATATAGACCTCCCGGTCTCGATGTAAATATAGTTAAATCTTTAAAAGAAAACTTATCAATGTAGAAAAATACACAAAAATAAAAAGACAAAAGAAAAGGAAAAAAGGAAAAAACAAAACCCCCTAAACTAAAAAATAAAAAAATAAAAATTAATGAGAATAAAATAAGAATAAAAATACAATAAATAAATAAAAACTAAGCAAAGCAAAACAGAATCTAAACTAAAAGTTTCAACAATTTAAGTCTGTTTGTCGTCAAGTCTGTTCCACCATATAGACGTAAAATCGTTTTTATAACGGTTAAAGAGGGAGCATTTTATATTGTATGAAAGTGTTCAATACATTTTCCCCAAATCTTATCAAATTTAACCAAGGGTTCAACAATATCACTCCTGATTTTATCTAAATTTAAACATGATATCGTTTCAGAATACCACTGGAGTGTGGTCGGAGGGTTGGAGTCTTTCCATTTAAATAAAATAGATCTTCTGGCGATTAATGTGGTAAAAGCAATCAGCCGATGGGCGGAGCGGGACAAATGAATAGAATCTAACATTGGTCGCCCACAAAACTGCAGTAATAGGATGAGGTTGTAAATCAATACCTAAGACTACAGAAATAGTATCAAAAATGTATTTCCAATATTTTTCCAAAAGTGGGCTGTCACAGGTAGGATTTATATGACCATAAAAACGAGCCAACTTATCTTTTGACATATGAGCTCTGTGAACCACCTTGAATTGTATCAGGGCGTGTCTTGCACACATTGAAGAGGTATTGACTAATTGAAGAATCCTCTCCCATTTCTCTATAGATAAAGAAGTTTGGAGTTCTCTTTCCCAGTCATTCTTAATTTTATCAAATATATCTATTTGTAATTTCAAAATCAACTCATAAATAGTCGTTATTAATCCTTTCTGATACGGGTTCAACTGTAAAATGTTTTCCAAAATTTCGGTTTGATGTGATAGCGGAAAAAGGGGTAGAGTAGCCTTCAAAAAATGTCTAATTTGTAAATATCTAAAAAAAGTGTGAATTAGGTAAGTTATATTTATTGGAGAGTTGTTTGAAAGACATAAAACAACCCTCCAAAAACAAATCACGAAAAGATACTAATCCCTTCCTCTTCCATAACAAAAAGACTTGATCAGTACTAGATGGTTGGAAGAGAAAATTGGATAAAATAGGACTCGATAAGATAAAAAATAATTTAGTCCAAAAAACTTACAAAATTGAAACCATATTCGGAACGTATGTCTCATTATTGAGTTAGTCGTATATTTATTCAATCTCATAATTGTGAAAGGTAATGAGGCCCCTAGAATAGAGGCCAATGATAGCCCTTGTAAGGAATCACATTCAAGGTTTATCCATCCTGGGCATTGGGTATCTTCTAAATCTTTTGTCCAAAATGTTAAATAACGAACATCGACTGCCCATTAGTAAAATCTAACGTTCGGCAATGCCAAACCACCATCTTTATTTAATTTCTGTAAATTATTTTTACTTAGTCTGGGATGTTTATTCTGCCATAAATATGAAGACATTTTGGAGACTATAATGTCGAAGAAAGATTTGGCAATAAAAATTGGTATCGTCTGAAATAAATACAGAAATTTAGGTAAAATGAACATTTTAATAGCTTTGATTCGGCCAATTAAGGATAATGGCCCTGTCTCACGGTGCGAGTTGACCCATGACGTACCCCGAGTGAAAGACTCGTGGTTGTGTACGAGACTTCAAGTTTATGATCAAGTGTTTAACCGAGTTCCCACGGGTATGTCATTGCTGCGATGTTCCAACTTCCTCTCCCGAGTTACCAAGTTCCTCTCCTGTTACTCTTGAGCCAACTGTGAATGAAGGTATGTTTTAATAAAGCAATAATGTTAAAGAAGACATCTCCATCCTGTGGCTTTGAGTTACAGCGCGGCCGCATCTATTGATATGACCTACAAAGGGAAAATACGCACCCTCCAGTAACCAATAACGTGGTAAGTGCATTTCTTGGTGCTTTATGTTTTTAAATACTGTATTTCCCGTGGTGGGGGGAGAGCTCCGTTCACAGTGTTTGGGGAGTCTGGCGTTGTGAAGGAGGGGATTGGGGTCAGTAACCCACTTGCCACGCTCCGGTCTGAGTGCAGGTAGATGGGACTAGGTGACAGTAAGTGTTCGTCACGGAGTAAAAGTGCCGAGATGGCCTGTTTCTGTGCTGTAATTGCTATATGGTTTTCTTGTGGCCAGGGAGTGAATTAGCTTGGGTGGCTGCCGCAGCGCTCCGGGCACGGACAGCAGAACTGGCCGCCACTTCCGAGGAAGGAAGCAGCTCGGGTGACTGACTTTGAGCGGCCGCCGGGACCCGACAGCAGATACACACACACACAGATACACACAGATAAACACAGACAGAGAGACACACACAAATACATACACATGTGGCGTTTCTGCTCGGGACCCTTCTTCAGACAATCCAATGTCCCATAATATATTCTTTAAATATTAAGGTTTCTGTTGAAAGTGTGGTGCCGTGGTTACGGGTGGGCGGAAGCAAGATGATGAGGTCTGGTACAAGTTGACTTTGTTTTCAGTAATCAGGCCTCCGTGTTGGCCGATGCCTGGTTGATCGAGCGCTCATACAGTTGCGAGCGAGCGAGGTCCATATATAGGAGCAAGGAACGCGAAGCCTCTGAGGATTCATTGTTCCCCTGGTTTGGATTGCTCCCAGGAGAGCGGGCACAAAGACAAATTTAGGCATTTTTCTGTGGAAGGGAAAGGGCAGAATAGAATCGAAAGCATTGTAACATCAGCACTCTCCCCAACATGAAACACGGTGCAGCGTAAACAATTAAACAGCTTCACTTTTAAAAGCAAAGACACACGTTAAATTACACGGCCCCAAGAAATCGCCTCTCAATTGCTTCGGGGTTGGAATTGCAATATATATAATATATATAATATGTATATACATATTATACTACAAATATATATATATATATATATATATATACTGCAATTGTGAGAGTGGTGAATCCGTGGAATTCTCTGCCACAGAAGGTAGTTGAGGCCAGTTCATTGGCTATATTTAAGAGGGAGTTAGATGTGGCCCTTGTGGCTAAAGGGATCAAGGGGTATGGAGAGAAGGCAGATACTGAGTTGGATGATCATATTGAATGGCGGTGCAGGCTCGAAGGGCCGAATGACCTACCACTGCACCTATTTTCTATGTTTCTACGTTTCTATATATATACACACTCTCTCTCTCTCTCTCTCTCTCTCTCTCTCTCTCCCTCTCATTATATATATATATATATATATATAAACACACACACAATATATATATATATAATATTATATATATATAGTGGCTTGCAAAAGTATTCATACCCCTTGAACTTTTCCACATTTTGTCACGTTACAACCACAAACGTAAATGTATTGTATTGGGATTTTATGTGATAGACCAACACAAAGTGGCGCATAATTGTGAAGTGGAAGGAAAATTATACATGGTTTTCAAATTTTTTTACAAATAAAAACTGAAAAGTGTGGCATGCAAAGGTATTCAGCCCCCTTTACTCTGATACCCCTAAAATAAAATCCAGTGCAACCAATTGCCTTCAGAAGTCACCTAATTAGTAAATAGAGTCCACGTGTGTAATCTAATCTCAGTATAAATACAGCTGTTCTGTGAAGGCCTCAGAGGTTTGTTAGAGAACATTAGTGAACAAACAATGTTCCTTGGGCATCATGAAGCCCAAGGAACACACCAGACAGGTAAGGAATAAAGTTATGGAGAAGTGTAAAGCAGGGTTAGGTTATAAAAAATATCCCAAGCTTTGAACATCTCACGGATCACTGTTCAATCCAACATCCAAAAACAGAAAGCGTATGGCAAAACTGCAAACCTACCAAGACATGGCTGTCCACCTAAACTGACAGGCCGGGCAAGGAGAGCATTGATCAGAGAAGCAGCCAAGAGGCCCATGGTAACTCTGGAGGAGCTGCAAAGATCCACAGCTCAGGTGGGAGAATCTGTCCACAGGACAACTATTAGTCATGCACTCCACAAATTGTGTCTTTATGGAAGAGTGGCAAGAAGAAAGCCATTGTTGAAACAAAGCCATAAGAAGTCCTGTTTGCAGTTTGCCACAAGCCATGTGGGGGACACAGCAAACATGTGGAGGAAGGTGCTCTGGTCTGATGAGACCAAAATTGAAGTTTTTGGCCTAAATGCAAAATGCCATGTGTGGCGGAAAACTAACGCTGCACATCACCCTGAACACACCATCCCCACTGTGAAACATGGTGGTGGCAGCATGATGCTGTGGGGATGCTTTTCTAGAGCAGGGACAGGGAAGCTGGTCAGAGTTGATGGGAAGATGGATGGAGCCAAATACAGGGCATCTTGGAAGAAAACCTGTTAGAGTCTGCAAAAGACTTGGGACTGGGGCGGAGGTTCACCTTCCAGCAGGACAATGACCCTAAACATACAGCCAGAGCTAAAATGGAATGGTTTAGATCAAAGCATATTCATATGTTAGAATGTCCCAGTCAACGTCCAGATCTAAATCCAATTGAGAATATCTGGCAAGACTTGAAAATTGCTGTTCACAGATGCTCTCCATCCAATCTGACTGAGCTTGAGCTATTTTGCAAAGAGGAATGGGAAAAAATTTCAGTCTCTAGATGTGCAAAGCTGGTAGAGACATACCCCAAAAGACTTGCAGCTGTAATTGCAGCGAAAGGTAGTTCTACAAAGTATTGACTCAGGGGGGGCTGAATACTTTTGCACGCCACACTTTTCAGTTTTTTATTTGTAATAAAATTTGGAAACCATGTATCATTTTCCTTCCACTTGACAATTATGCACCACTTTGTGTTGGTCGATCATATAAAATCCCAATAAAATACATTTACGTTTGTGGTTGTAACGTGACAAAATGTGGTAAAGTTCAAGGGGTATGAATACTTTTGCAAGCCACTGTATACATATATATATATATATATATTTTGCGGAGTTGCCCAGCAATAGGCAACCCAGGAACCATGCAAAGTATATATACAGCACATGGACATGTATATATATATATATATGGTTATATATATATATATATATATACACACACACACGCACACAACGCACAAATCACACACGCACACACACACACACACACACACATACACCTCACACACACCACACACACACACACACACACACACACACACATATTATATATATATTAAATAAATTATATTAATATTATTTCTATATATATATAAACACACATGTTCATGTGCAATGTATATATACTTTGCGTGGTTCTGGGTTGCCTACTGTGGGTTAACTCCGCGAAATATGATCCCCCCTGCATTTATATCTAAATCCCTCGCCAATCCACAGCCTGTCGACCGATTACACTAAAAATTATTAAATTGTATTATTTTAATACTGTTCCGAGTTGGGGAGGGGGGGGGGGGGGGGGGGGGGGGGGGGGGTAGTTGGGCGAGTCGGTGAAAATACAGCTCCAGTGGAATATAAGAAGAAGGATGAAACAAAACATGGTGTGGTAGCTGCGCGGTTACTGAATACTTTCTATCCAGTGTCTTCGCTGCAAAATTGCAAGCATACACGTTTGATATTTAGACAAACATACTTTTTATTTCCAGTTTTGCATTTTTAGTTTGTTCAACACATTTAATTAGTTTTTTAATCCTCCAGAAAAAAAACCTGAAAGTGGGAGATGGTTCTCATTACATAAAGCCCAGAACATGGCTTCTGTATGGGAAAAATGACACAAAAGCTGGAGTAACTCAGCGGAACAGGCAGCATCTCTGGTGAGAAGGGACGGGTGACGTTTCGGGTTGAGACCCTTTTCGGACTGGTGTTTGGAAACGTGGATTCGGTTTGTTTTGGGGGGGCGGGCTGGATACATTCGCCTTTTTCTCTGATTTCAGGAATGAATGCATGTTGACACACATAACACAGAGAAGGGGAGATTGCTGCGTTTAGGTCTGAGGCGAAGGGAGCAAGAAGGTCTCGATTTTCCCTGGCGATAGTTTCACTTTTTTTGCATTTTTCCTTCCTCTCCTGCCGCCTGTCCCGCTGAGTTACTCCAGCTTTTCGTGTCAAAGTCGTCTTGATCAATCTCATTTCATTGCAACTTTCAGCGCGCATTTCAGCATTTATATTTCTCAAGCCTCTTTACCTCCTGGAGCCACATGTAACTTAACCACATGTAATTACTCCAGCATTTTGTGTCTATCTTTGGTTCAGTCTTTACTCGAGTGAACGAACAGATTATAAGAAAGTTCCCACGGTAGACTCACGAGACACTAAGGTAAACGCACGGGCCACTACGTTATTGCAACGAGTTTAAATGTTTCCATTTTTAACTTGAACAGTTAATTTGACTCGTTGAAAAAATCAAACGTTTGATTTTTTTCACAAGTTAAACAAAGTTTCCCGAAGTACCTGAGTTAGCGCACGAGTCGATAAGTTGCTCGCGCGAGTTCCGACGTTCCCACTACGTTAATTGTACGTGATTACCGCGAGTGAAAACTCGGGGTCACTCGTGGGTCAACTTGCAACGTTAGACAGGGGTTTAAGGACATTGGTGACCATTTAGTAAACTGATGTTTAATATGGTCAATTAAAGGCATAAAATTAGCTTTAAATAAATCCTTGTGTTTCTTGGTGATCTTAATACTAAATAAATAAAACTCGGTAGTCAATCTAAATGGAAACTGCCCATAAGCAGTTGAGGTGGGGGGGAGGAGGGAAGGGAGGGAGGAGGGAGAGGGGGAAGGGGAGAGAGGGGAAAATGTGTGGAGGGAGGGGGAGAGGGGGGGGGAGAGAGAGGGAGAGTGTGGAGGGAGGGGGAAGATGTGGGGAGGGAGAGGGAAGGGAAGGGTGAAAGGGTTGTGGGGGAGGGAGATGGGGGATGGATGGGGGATGGGGGAGAGGGAGGATGAAAGAGTTGGGGGAGGGGAGGAGAGTGTAAGGGGGAGGAGGTGTGGAAGTGGGAGAGAGGGAGGGGAGGGGCAGGGGGAGTGGTGAAAGAGGAAGAAGGGGTAGGGAAAGGGGTGGGGGAGAGATGGAAGGGGGTGGGGGAGCTAGGAAAGGGGGGTGGGGTTGAGAGGGATGGGGTGGGAGTTGGATAGGGGGTGTTGGTTGGGGGGGTGGGGGTGGGGGGGGGGGTGGTGTGGGGTTAGAGGGAGGTGGGGTGGTATGGGGGGGTGTGGTGGTAGGTATGGGGGTTAGTGGGGTGGTAGGTGTGGGGTAGGGTAGGGGGTGGGGGGTGTGTTAGGGGGGGTTGGTGGGGGGGGGGTGGTGGGGGGTTGGGTTTTAGATCGGGGTTTGGTGGGGGGGGGGGGTTTGGGTGGTGGGGTGTGGTAGGGTAGTGGGGGGGTGGTGGTGGGGGGGGGGGGGGGGTGGGGGGTTTAGTGGGTTAGGGGGGGGGAGGTGGTGTTGGTTAGGGGGTGGGGGGTGGGGGGGTGGTTAGGGAGGGGGTTGTAGGGGTGGGGGGGGGGTTGGTAGTTGGGGGGGTGGGTGGGTTGGGGGGGTAGGGGGGTAGGTTTTTTGTAGAGGGAGGGGGTGGGGTAGGTGGGGTTAGGTGGTAGGGGGGGGTGGGTGGGGTGGTATTGGGGTTGGGTTTGGTTAGGGTTAGGGGGTTGTGGCTGGTGGTAGAGGGGGTAGGGGGGGGTTGGGGGGTTGGTTGGTGGTAGGTGGTGTGTAGGGGGGTTGGTCCGAGGGGGGGGGGGGGGGGGTTGTCTGGTGGTTGGTGGGGTGGGTTGTTTTGTTTTTTTGTTTTATTTATGTGTAGATTAGTGTATTATTGTATTAGGGTTTTGTAGTTTATGTTTTTTGTAGAGGGAGAGTGTGTTTTTGTAGTAGTATTTTTTAGTTGTTATTTGTATATGTTGTAGAGGGAGTTGTTTTGTTATAGGATTGTGTTGTGTTTAGTGTAGTTGGTGGTATTGTATTATGTGTTATTTGTATTAGTTTGGTTGTTTTTAGGGTTGGTTTATTGTGTTTTGTTGTGTTAGTTGTAGTTGGCTAGTATTAGTTGGTGTAGTGGGTATGTAGGTTATGTGTGTAGTATTTAGTTTGTAGGGTTTGCTTTTTTTGTTTTGTTAGTTTTGTTTAGTTGTTGTTAGAGGTGGTAGTTAGTTTTGGTTTGGGTGGTATTTTGGTGGTTGCGTGGGGGGGTAGTGGGGGGGGTTGGTGGTGGTAGGTTATGGGCGGTGGGTTTTATGGTAGGGGGGGTTTGGTTAGAGGGGGTTGGGGTGTTGGTAGTTTCGGTGGGTAGAGGGGTGGGGTTTTTAGTTGGGGGGGTTGTGGTTATGGGGGGTAATGGGGGGGGGGGGGGGGGGGGGGGTGGGTTAGGTGGTGGGGGGGTGGGGGTTGTGCTCTGCGTTTTTATGGGTTTTTCTAAGGGGGTTTTTTGTATTTAAATTTTTGGTGGGGGTGGGGTAGGGGGTGGTAGGTTGGGGGGGGTAGGGTGGGGGGTTAGGGGGGTGGTGTTGTTTAGATGTAGTGTTATTGTTTTATTTAGAGGTGTTTATTAGGGTTATTGTTTGTGTTCTTGTAGTTTGTTAGAGGGTTTTTATTGCGTTTTTTTTTGGTTGTGTAGGTGGTTAAGTAGTGTGTTTTTGGGTTTTTTTTTGGGTTTTTTTGTTAGTATGTTAGTTATAGTGGTTATGTGTGGTAATGTTTATGGTGGATTTTTGGGTGTGTTAGGGTTGGTGGTTTTGTTAGTAGTTAGCGGGAGAGCAGAGAGGGGTGAGAAGAGGGAGATGGATGAGGGGAGTGAGATGGGGAGGGGAGGAGAGAGGGGGCGGGGGAGATGGGGATAAAGTGGGGGGGGGAGGAGAAGGTAGGGGAAGGGAGAGAGAGGGGGATGAGGATGGGGGGATAGGAGGAGAGCGGGGAGGGTTAAAGGTGGAGACCGGGTTAGAGGAAGGGCGTGGTAGAGGGGGGGGAGGTTAGGTGAGGGGTAGAGGAGGGTGGGGGAAGGGGAGGGGAGATGGGGAAGTTGAAGGGAGAGGGGTGGGGAGAAAGAGGGACGGAAACAAAGAGGTGAGGGGAGAGGAGGGAGGGGAGGAATGGGGTGACAGGAGGGGGATGAGATTGGGGTTGGGAGGGGAGAGAGAGGGGAGGGGAGAGAGATGGGAGGAGTGGTTAGCGAGGGGAGTGGGGTAACAGGGAGTGGTGCAAGAGGGAGGGGAAGGGGGTGGAGCGGGAGAGAATGGGGGTGAGGAGGGTGTGAGGGGACGGTGAGATGATGGACGGGGTGGGAGGGGAGGAGGGAGGGGGGTGAGGAGGAGGGGATTGAGAGGGGGAGAGAGGTGGGAAGGGGAGGAGGAGAGGGGGTGGGTGTGAGGGGGTGGAGTGAGGTTCATGGGGGGGGAGGAGACTGGGGTTGGAGGAGGGGGAAGAGAGTGGGGGGAAGGAGATGAGGAGGGTGGGAGAGAGGTGGGAGAGAGATGTGGGGGTGAGGAGAGTTAACGAGGGGAAGTGGGGAAATAGGGCGGGAAATGGAGGGGTAGAGGGGAGGGGAGAGGGTGATGGAGGGGAGAGGGGGTTGGAGGACGGGAGAGGGGGCGGAGGAGGGAGGGAAGGTGGGTGGAGGGGAGAGAGAAGGTGCGGTGTTGAGGAGGGATGAGTGGGATTTAGAGGGGGAGAGGGGGAAGGAGAGAGTGGGGGGAGGGGGAGAGGAGTGGGGAGGGAAGGGGGGAGATGTGGGAGGGGGAGGTGGAAGGGGGTGGGGGAGAGGGGAAGGGCGTGGGGAGAGGGAAGGGGGAGGGTGGTGGGAGAGAGGATGGGGTGAAGGCAGGGGGAGGCGAAGGGAGAGGGGGAGGGGTTGAGGAGAGGGAGGTGGAGATGGGAGAGGAGAGAGGGTGTTGGGGAGGAGGGGGGATGGGGAAGGGGCGAGGTGTGGGGGAGGAGGGAGGAGGGAGATGGGGTAGGGTGAAGAGTGTGGAGGGAGGGGAGAGGGGTCGTGGGGAGAGGAGAGGGGAAAGAGTGGGGATGGTAGAGTGGGAGGGGGAGGATAGGGGCCAGTCATCTATTCCCACTCCCATCGTATCACCCCCAATCCTCTTTCTCTATTCCCACACACGTGACCACGCGCTTCCACACGGGCTGCGGGGGGGGGGGGGGGGGGCAAAGGCAGATGTAAATGAGATCCATTCCGATTGGACATCTGTGAGCATTGGGCATTGTGACATCACACAATGGAACGTTCACCAACATTCTATGGTTGAGAGCAGCTTTATTTTTATTTGACATTTTGAAATATTGGGGGAAGGATTTTATTTAAAATTGTGTACATAAAAATGTCTAAATGTAATGAGGAGTAAATCCGTGAATGTAAAAGCGTAATGGCTATCAAAATGTAAAAAATCGCTGCGTTTGAGGGTCTGGTTTTGGCGGACCATGGAATCAAAGGCCAAAAATCTTATCTGAAAAAAAAATGGAATGTGACATACACCCACAAGACACAACCCGGTTGGTCAGCAGACACACACACACACACAGAGATTTTTAAATAAGTACTAGTCCCAGTGCCAGACCGTTGTGGTCTGTTTCCCCCAGCGTGCGGTTGCACGGGGGGGGGGGGGGGGGGGGGTGCTGCATGTGGCGTCACACACTCTCAAATACACCCCGCATCACACGCTATTCCTCCCTTTGATATTATATGTATATTCATTATAGTTGACGCCTTTGACCTCAAACTCATCTATCCATAGACGCATTGCCAACCAACTCGCTGGGAGCGTCTAGAGGATGGGGGTGGTTAGTGAGTGAGGGCAGCAGTGAGTGAGTGGGGAATGAGAGACAGTGTTGTGAGAGGGTTGCAGAGTCAGAAGGGGCAAAAGACAGAGGTGGTGGGTGGTGGTGGGGGAGGGCACTATATGAGGAATGGGTGGGTGTGGGGGGGAGGAGTGGGAGGAGGGGTGTGGGTGATTGGGAAATATGAGTGGGGGGGATATGGGGAGTTGAGTGGGGAGGGGATAAAGGAGTGGGTTGGGGTGGGAGAGAGTGGGGGTGAGCATGGGGAGGGAAGGTGAGTGGAGAGGGTAATGAAGTGACAGGGGTAGGTGGGGAAGGGTATGGTGTAGAGGTGAGAGGGGCAGTGGGTGGGTGTGGCGGGGGGAGAGGGGGGATTGTGGATGGTGGGGTGTTCAGGAGGGAGAGGGGTAAGGGGGAGAGAGGGGGAAGGAGTGTGGATGGTGGGGGAGCGGGGTAGGGAGTGGGTGGCTGGGGGAGAGAGGGAGTGTGTGGATGGTGGGAGAGATTGGGGTTGGGGGAGGGGGAAGTATAGGAAGGGACGGGGAAGTGTGTGCTGGGAGTGGAAGGGAGGGGGGAGAGAGAGGGGTGGGGAAGGGTAGTTGGGGAGGGGTGGGGGATGGGGGTTTTGTGGTGGATGTGTGGGGGTGGAGGGGTGTGGGGGAGAGGTGTAGGGGGAGTAGGTGGAAGTGGTGAGAGGGGCGCGGTAGAGGGGAGGGTGGAGTGGTGGAAGAGGAGAGAGGGTTAGGGAAAAAGGGGGTGGTGGGGAGGGAGAGGGGTGGGAAGGGAGAGGAGGGGGGGAAGTGGGAGAGAAGTGGAAGTGCGGAGGGGGGAGAGGGGTAGGTGTGTGTGTGGAAGAGGGGACAGAGGGGTAGGGAGAGGGGGCGGGGGGAGAGTGGGTAAGTGGGGGGGGTCAGAGGGCAAGGGCGGGGGGGGTGGGGTAGTGTGGGAGGGGGTGGAGAGGGGATGGGGGAGAGGGTAGGAGGGGTGATGAGAGGGGAGATGGAAAAGGAGGGAGGAGTGAGGGTGTCGATCAGATGCTGGGTGGGGGAGTAGGAATGAGGGGAAGGGGAGTAGATTGGGGTGGGAGGGGAGGGGAGGTGAGGGAGAGGGGTGAGGAGAGGGAGGAGGAAAGAGTGGGGCGGTAGTGAGGGAGGGGGAGGATTAGGGCAGGCATCTATTCCCCACTTCCTATCACCCAATCCTATTTTCTATTCCACACACGGGGGGTGGGGGGGGGAGGGGGGGGGGGGGCAAAAGGCAGATGTAAATAAATCCATTCCGATTGACATCTAGTCGTGAATTGAGGCGATTGTGACGTCACACATTGGAATGTTCACCTACTTTTTTGGGGTGAGAGATTTTTTTTTTTATCATTTTGAGATATTGGGGGGGGGATGGATTTTATTAAAAATGTGTACGTAAATATGTCTAATGTAATTGAGGTAGTGCATGAGGTGTTGATGTAAACGCGTTAATGTGTAGCAAAATGGACAAAATGCGGCGTTTGAGCTTCTGTTTGGGCGGGCAAAAATCTTTAGTGGGGGAGATAGGGAGGGAGAGGGGGATGAGAGGGTGGGTGGGGTGGAGACGGTGGGGCGGGAGGGGGTGGTGGGAACGGGGGAGATAAGTGGAAAGGTGTGGGAGGGAGTGCTGAGCGGGGTAGGGGGTGTAGTGTGAAGTGGGAGAGAGGGACGGGGACTTTGTACGGGGGAAAAAAGTTGGCGGGAAATTAAAAATAAAGGTGAGAGAGGTGGTGGGAAAAGGGGTGGGGGTGGGGGTGAGAGTGGATGGGGGAAGGGGAGGGGAGAAAGAGGGGTGGGGAGGGAGAGGGGGAGGAGCAAGGAGAGGGTGGGGAGGGAGAGGGTTAAGGGGAGTCCATTATATTCCCGATTCCCTAAAACCCAAATCCTCTTTCTCTATTCCACACACTTGGACCACGCGCTCCTGGTGGAGGGGAGGATTTTATTTAAAATGTGTAACGTAAATGTCTAGCATAATGAAGAGTTTAGTGAATGTAACACAGTATGTTCGAAAAAATGGAAAAAATGCGGCGTTTGAGTTCTGGTTTTGGTGGACCATGGAATCAAAGGGCAAAAATGTTCTCAGAAAAAAATGGAATGTGAATACGCCAAAGACACACACCG
>CM069132.1:164173276-164248015 GCA_035221665.1 Okamejei kenojei
ACCCTTATACCTTCTCCCTCTCCCTCTCCACCCTCTCCCCCCTCCACACTTTTTCACCCTCCCTCCCCTTCCCCACTCTCCCTATCCCTACCTTCCCTCCTCACCCCACACCTCAACTGCTTATGGCAGTTTCCATTTTAGATTGACTACCGTGTTTGTGTTATTTTATTAGGTATTATGTGATCTCCAAGTACGTAGGATTTGATTCAAAGCTAATGTGTTTAGGCCTTTAATTGGCGACCATATTATCATCAGTTTACTAATATGTGTCACCTATGTCAATAAATCCCTGTCTCACGGTGTTATCTTTTGCGTGTATTGACCTTAACGAGTGTACCCCGCAGTCCCACGCAGTAATGTATACGTAACAATTAAACGTGGTGGGAGCATCTCTGGAACTAGCGCAAGCAACTTATCGTTCGTGGCTGGCTAACGGCAGGTACTCGGGAAACTTGTGTTAAATAAATCAAATTGAACTGTTCAAGTAATTAATAAAAAAATGGGAACATTAAACTAATGTGCAAGTAACGTAGTGGGCCCTGTTGCGTTTAGTCTTAGTGTCTCGTGAGTCTACCGTGGGAATTTCTTATAAATCAGTTAGTTCACTCGAGTCTAAAGACTGAAACAAAGATGGACACAAAATTGCTGGAGTAAAGTTTCGTAATTTGTAATTTACAATGTTGGTTAAGTTACTTGGGGCTCCAGGGAAGAGTAAAGAGAGGCTTGAGTTATATAAATGCTGAAAATGCGCGACGCTGGTGTGAAAAGTTGCAATGAAAATTGAGATTTTGTTCATAGACGACTTTGGACACCGAAAAGCCTGCGAGATAACTTCGGCGGGGACAGGCGTGGCAGGAGAGGTGAGAAGGAAAAAAAAATGCAAAAAAAAAAAAATGTTACTATCGCCAGGGAAAAATATCAGAGTGGGAATGGAAGAAATTCTTGGCTCCTTCGCATCAGAACCTAAACGCAGCAATCTCCTATCTCTTTGTTTGTGATTATGTGTGTCAACATGCATTTCATTCCTAGAAATCAGAGAAGAAAGGAAAAAAAGGGGAAAAAAGGTGAATGTATTTGAATGTATTCTACCCATACTCCCCCCCCCCCCGAAAACAAACATAATCCACTTTTCCCAAACACCTTGGTCCGAAGAAGGGTCTCAACCCGAACCGTCCACCCATCCCTTCTCTCCAGAGATGTGCTTGTACCGCTGAGATTACTCCAGCTTTTTGTGTTATTTTTTCCCAACAGAAGCCATCTCTTGGGCTTTATGTATGAGGAACATCTCACTTTCAGGTTTTTTTTGGAGGGATTCAAACTAATTAATGTGTGGAACAAACTTAAAAATGCAAAACTGGAAATAAAATTAAGTTTGTCTAAATATCAAAACGCATATGCATTGCAATTTGCAGCAGGAGACACTGGATAGAAAGTATTCAGTAGCGCGCACACCACACACATCATGTCCTGCTTCCGCTGCTAAGTTACTATTTGCTTTCAGTGTTTTTGTTTTATCTTTTCTTATATTCAGCTGGAGCTGTATTTTCACGACTTCGCCAACTCCACCCCCCCCCGCCACCCCCCCCCCCTCCCCCCCCCCCTCCGCTTCCCAAACTCGGGAACTTGGAATTCGCGAGAACTATTTTTGTTTTGGTCTTAAAAAAGAACAACATTGTTAGTTAATCAGTCGAAAGGCTGTGGATTGGCGAGAGATTTAGATTGAATGCAGGGGGATGATATTTCGCGGAGTTACCCAGCAGTAGGCAACCAGGAATCCTCGCAAAGTATATATACAGCACATGGACATGTGTGTATATATATAAATAATATTATTATATTTATTTAATACGTGTGTGTGTATATATATATATATATATATATATATTATACAACACACACACATGTCCATGTGCTGTATATATACTTTGCGTGGTTCCTGGGTTGCCTACTGCTGGGTAACTCCGTTGTGTGTGTGTGTTGAGAGAGAGTGAGAGAGAAGAGAGAGAGTATATATATAGAGAAACATAGAAAATAGGTGCAGGGGTAGGCCATTCGGCCCTTCGAGCCTGCACCGCCATTCAATATGATTTTCAAAGTCTACAGAGAGATTTGGGCCATTTGGAAAAGTGGGCTGAAAGATGGCAGATGGAGTTTAATGCTGTTAAGTGTGAAGTGCTACATCTTGGCAGGACAAATCAAAATAGGACGTACATGGTAAATGGTAGGGAATTGAGGAATGCTGTGGAACAGAGGGATCAGGGAATAACTGTGCATAGTTCCCTGAAGGTGGAATCGCATGTAGATAGGGTGGTAAAGAAAGCCTTTGGTGTGCTGGCCTTTATAAATCAGAAGCATTGAATATAGGAGTAGGGAAAGTAATGTTAAAATTGTACAAGGCATTGGTTTAAGACCTAATTCTGGAGTATGGTTGTACAATTTTGGTCGCCTAATTATAGGAAGGATGTCAACAAAATAGAGAGAGTTACAGAGGAGATTTACTTGAATGTTGCCAGGGTTCAGCAACTATGTTACAGAGAAAGGTTGAACAAGTTAGGTCTTTATTCTTTGGAGCGCAGAAGGTTAAGGGGGGACTTGATTGAGCTCTTTAAAATGATGAAAGGGATAGACAGAGTTGACGTGGATAAGTTTTTCCCATTGAGGGTAGGGAAGATTTCAAAACAAGAGGGCATGACATGAGAATTAAGGGAAAGAAGTTTAGGGGTAACGTCAGGGGTAACTTCTTTACTCAGAGGGTGGTGGCTGTGTGGAATGAGCTTCCAGCAGAAGTGGTGGAGCAGGATCGATTTTAACATTTAAAAGTAAAGTGGATAGGTATATGGACGGGAAGGGAATGGAGGGGTATGGTCTGAGTGCAGGTAGATGGGACTAGAGGAAAACACAAATGGTCGGCACGGACTGGAAGGCCGAGAGGGCCTGTTTCTGTGCTGTAATTGTTATATATTCCCTTGATAGTAGAATTGGAGGGACCAGAGGTGGAGGTGTTGCATTGCTTGTCAGAGAGGATATTACAGCAGTGCTTTTGGCAGGATATGATTAGAGGGTTCGGGTTTGGGGGTGGGGGGTTAGGTCTGGGGAGGCTATTTGGGTGGAACTGAGAAGTGGGAACGGTGTCTTGTAGCAACACTTTTAGGGGTGTACTATAGACCGCCAAATGGGGAGCGAGAATTGGAAGAGCAAATATGTAAGGAGATAGCAGATATTAGTAGTAAGCACAAGGTAGTGATTGTGGGAGATTTCAATTTCCCAAAAATAGACTGGGAAACACATTCTGTAAATGGGCTGGATGGTTTGGAGTTTGAGTAAAATGTGTGCAGGATAGTTTTTTGCAGAGCAGTACATAGAGGTACCGACCAGAGAAGGGGCAGTGCTGGACCTCCTGTTAGGAAATGAGGCAGGACAGGTGACGGAAGTATGCGTTGGTGAGCACTTCGGGACCAGTGATCACAATACCATTAGTTTCAATATAATTATGGAGCGAGTCAGAACATGGGAACCTAGAGTGGAGATTTTTGATTGGAGAAAGGCTAACTTTGAGGGAATGCGTGAGGATTTTAAAGGAGTGAATTGGGACACTTTGTTTCATGGGAAGGATGTAGAAGAGAAATGGAGGACATTTAAAGGGGAAATTGTAAGAGTACAGAACTCTTTTATGTCCCTGTTAGGTTGAAAGGAAATAGTAAAAATTGGAAAGAGCCATGGTTTTCCCAGGGAAATTAGACACTTGTTTCGAAAAAAGAGAGATATTTACAATAATTATAGGAGGCATGGAGTAAATGAGGGTGCTAGAGGAGTATAACAGAATGTAAAAAGAATCTTAAGAAAGAAATTAGGAAGGCTAAAAGAAGATATGAGGTTGCTTTGGCAAGAAAGGTGAAAGTAAATCCAAAGGGTTTCTACAGCTATATTAATAGCAAAAAGGATAACGAGAGATAAAAATTGGACCATTAGAGAACCAGAATGGACAGCTAATCTACAGAGCCAAAAGAGATGGGGAGATATTGAACAATTTCTTTTCTTCGGTATTCACCAGGAGAAGGATATTGAACTCTGTGAGGTAAGGGAAAAAAGTAGAGTAGCTATGGAAAACGATGAGATTCAAAGAGGATCAAGTACTGACACTTTTGAAAAATATAAAGGTGGATAAGTCTCCAGGTCCTGACAGGATATTCCCTAGGACATTGAGGGAAGTTAGTGTAGAAATAGCAGGAGCTATGACAGAAATATTTCAAATGTCATTAGAAACGGGAATAGTGCCGGAGGATTGGCGTACTGCGCATGTTGTTCCATTGTTTAAAAAGGGTTCAAAGAATAAACCTAGCAATTATAGACCTATTGTTTGACGTCAGTGGTGGGCAAATTAATGGAAAGGATACTTAGAGATAATATATATAAGCATCTGGATAACAGGGTCTGATCAGGAACAGTCAACATGGATTTGTGCCTGGAAGGTCATGTTTGACAAACCTTCTTGAATTTTTTGAAGCGGTAACTAGGGAAATTGATGAGGGTAAAGCAGTGGATGTTGTCTATATGGATTTCAGTAAGGCCTTTGACAAGGTTCCCCATGGAAGGTTGGTTCAGAAGGTTCAATCTTTGGGTGTAAATGGCGGAGTAGCAAGATGGATTCAACAGTGGCTGAATGGGAGATTGTCAGAGAGTAATGGTGGATGGCTGTTTGTCAGGTTGGAAGCGGGGTGACCAGTGGGGTGCCTCAGGGATCTGTGTTGGGTCCACTGTTGTTTGTCATGTACATCAATGATCTGGATGATGGGGTGGAAAATTGGATAAGTAAGTATGCAGATGATTACTAAGATAGGTGGTATTGTGGATAATGAAGTAGATTCTCAAAGTCTACAGAGAGATTTGGGCCATTTGGAAAAGTGGGCTGAAAGATGGCAGATGGAGTTTAATGCTGATAAGTGTGAAGTGCTACATCTTGGCAGGACACAATCAAAATAGGACGTACATGGTAAATGGTAGGGAATTGAGGAATACTGTGGAGCAGAGGGATCTAGGAATAACTGTGCATAGTTCCCTGAAGGTGGAATCGCATGTAGATTAGGGTGGTAAAGAAAGCCTTTGGTGTGCTGGCCTTTATAAATCAGAGCATTGAATATAGGAGTAGGGAAGTAATGCTAAAATTGTACAAGGCATTGGTAAGTCCAATTCTGGAGTATGGTGTACAAGTTTGGTCGCCTAGTTATAGGAAGGATGTCAACAAAATAGAGAGAGTACAGAGGAGATTTACTAGAATGTTGCCAGGGTTCCAGCAACTATGTTACAGAGAAAGGTTGAACAAGTTAGGTCTTTATTCTTTGGAGTGCAGAAGGTTAAGGGGGGACTTGATTGAGGTCAGGGATAGGGATAGACAGAGTTGACGTGGATAAGCTTTTCCCATTGAGGGTAGGGAAGATTCAAACAAGAGGGCATGACATGAGAATTAAGGGACAGAAGTTTAGGGGTAACGTGAGGGGAACTTCTTTACTCAGAGGGGTGGTGGCTGTGTGGAATGAGCTTCCAGCCGAGGTGGTGGAGGCAGGATCGATTTTAACATTTAAAAGTAAAGTGGATAGGATTCTGTCACTGAACGGCTGCAGAACATTCTGGAGGGGGAGGGTGAACAGCCAGTTGTCGTGGTGCATGTTGGCACCAACGATATAGGTAAAAAAAAAGGGATGAGGTCCTACAAGGTGAATTTAGGGAGCTAGGAGATAAACTTAAAAGTAGGACCTCAAAGGTAGTAATCTCCGGATTACTACCAGTACCACGGGCCAGTCAGAGTAGAAATAGGAGGATAATGCAAATGAATACGTGGCTTGAAAAGTGGTGCAAGGGGGAGGGATTCAAATTTTTAGGGCACTGGGACCAGTTCTGGGGGAGGTGGGACCGGTACAAACAGGACGGTTTGCACCTGGAATGGAATGGAACCAATGTTCTTGGGGGGAGTGTTTGCTAGTGCTGTCGGGGAGGATTTAAACTAATGTGGCAGGGGGATGGGTACAAGAGCAGAGAGGCAGGATGGTGTAAAATGAGGGTAGAAGCATTAGGTAGCAAGGTGAAAGGTAAAAGTGGCAGGCAGACAAAACAGGCAAAAATCAAAAAGGGCCACTTTTCAGCAAAATTGTAGAAGGGGTAAATGCGTTGTAAAGACAAGCCTGAAGGCTTTGTGTCTCAATGCAAGGAGTATTCGTAATAAGGTGGACGAGTTGAACGTGCAGATAGATATTAATGATTATGATATAGTTGGGATCACGGAGACATGGCTCCAGGGTGACGTAGGCTGGGAGCTGAACATCCAGGGATATTCAATATTCAGGGAGGGATAGAGAGAAAGGAAAAGGAGGTGGGGTAGCGTTGCTGGTTAGAGAGGAGATTAACGCAATGGAAAGGAAGGACATTAGCTTGGAGGATGTGGAATCGGTATGGGTAGAGCTACAAAAACACTAAGGGGCAGAAAACGCTGGTGGGTGTTGTGTACAGGCCACCTAACAGTAGCAGAGAAGTTGGGGATGGTATCAAACAGGAAATTAGAAATGCGTGCGACAAAGGCAAAACAGTTATAATGGGTGACTTCAATCTACATATAGATTGGGTTAATCAAATTGGCAGGGGTGCTGAGGAAGAGGATTTTTTGGAATGTATGCGGGATAGTTATCTAAATCAACATGTAGAGGAACCAACGAGAGAGCAGGCTATTTTAGACTGGGTTTTGAGTAATGAGGAAGGGGTAATTAGCCGTCTTGTTGTACGTGCCCCCTTGGGCAAGAGTGACCATAATATGGTTGAGTTCTTCATTAGGATGGAGAGTGACATTGTTAATTCAGAAACAATGGTTCTGAACTTAAAGAAAGGTAACTTTGAGGGTTATGAGACGAGAATTGGCCAAGATTGACTGGCAATTAATTCTTTAAAGGGTTGACGGTGGATATACAATGGAAGACATTTAAAGACTGCATGGATGAACTACAAAAATTGTTCATCCCAGTTTGGCAAAAGAATAAATCGGGGAAGGTAGTGCATCCGTGGATAACAAGGGAAATCAGGGATAGTATCAAAGCAAAGGATAATGCGTACAAAGTAGCCAGAAAAGCAGCATACCAGAGGACTGGGAGAAATTCAGAGACCAGCAGAGGAGGACAAAGGGCTTAATTAGGAAAGGAAAAATAGATTATGAAAACTGGCAGGGAACATAAAAACTGACTGCAAAAGTTTTTATAGATATGTGAAGAGAAAGAGGTTAGTTAAAACAAATGTAGGTCCCTTGCAGTCAGAAACAGGTGAGTTGATCATGGGGAACAAGGATATGGCGGACCAATTGAATAACTACTTTGGTTCCGTCTTCACTAAGGAAGACATAAATAATCTGCCGGAAATAGCATGGGGACTGTGGGGTCAAAGGAGGAATTGAGTGAAATCCAGGTCAGTCGGGAAGTGGTGTTGGGTAAATTGAATAGATTAAAGGCCGATAAATCCCCAGGGCCAGATAGGCTGCATCCCAGAGTACTTAAGGAAGTAGCTCAGGAAATAGTGGATGCATTAGTGATAATCTTTCAAAACTCTTTAGATTCTGGAGTAGTTCCTGAGGATTGGCGGGTAGCAAATGTAACCCCTCTTTTTAAGAAGGAGGGAGAGAGAAAACGGGGAATTACAGACCAGTTAGGTCTAACATCGGTAGTGGGGAAACTGCTAGAGTCAGTTATTAAAGATGGGATAGCAGCACATTTGGAAAGTGGTGAAATCATTGGACAAAGTCAGCATGGATTTACAAAAGGTAAATCATGTCTGACGAATCTTGTGGAATTTTTCGAGGATGTAACTAGTAGCGTGGATAAGGGAGAACCAGTGGATGTGGTATATCTGGACTTCCAGAAGGCTTTCGACAAGGTCCCACATAAGAGATTAGTATACAAACTTAAAGCATACGGTATTATGGGTTCAGTATTGATGTGGATAGAGAACTGGCTGGCAAACAGGAAGCAAAGAGTAGGAGTAAACGGATCCTTTTCACAATGGCAGGCAGTAACTAGTGGGGTACCGCAGGGCTCAGTGCTGGGACCCCAGCTGTTTACAATATATATTAATGATCTGGATGAGGGAATTGAAGGCAATATCTCCAAGTTTGTGGATGACACTAAGCTGGGGGGGCAGTGTTCGCTGTGTGGAGGATGCTAGGAGACTGCAAGGTGACTTGGATAGGCTGGGTGAGTGGGCAAATGTTTGGCAGATGCAGTATAATGTGGATAAAATGTGAGGTTATCCACTTTGGTGGCAAAAACAGGAAAGCAGGACTATTATTTAAATGGTGGCCGATTAGGAAAAGGGGAGATGCAGTGAGACCTGGGTGTCATGGTACACCAGTCATTGAAAGTAGGCATGCAGCTGCAGCAGGCAGTGAAAAAAGCGAATGGTATGTTAGCTTTCATAGCAAAAGGATTTGAGTACAGGAGCAGGGAGGTTTCTACTTCAGTTGTACAGGGTCTTGGTGAGACCACATCTGGAGTATTGTGTACAGTTTTGTCTCCAAATCTGAGGGAAGGACATTATTGCCATAGAGGGAGTGCAGAGAAGGTTCACCAGACTGATTCCTGGGATGTCCAGGACTGTCTTATGAAGAAAGACTGGATAGACTCGGTTTATACTCTCTGGAATTTAGGAGATTGAGAGGGGATCTTATAGAAACTTACAAAATTCTTAAGGGGTTGGACAGGCTAGATGCAGGAAGATTGTTCCCGATGTTGGGAAGTCCAGGACAAGGGGTCACAGCTTAAGGATAAGGGGGAAATCTTTAAGACCGAGATGAGAAAGACTTTTTTCACACAGAGAGTGGTGAGTCTCTGGAACTCTCTGCCACAGAGGGTAGTTGAGGCCAGTTCATTGGCTATATTTAAGAGTGAGTTGGATGTGGCCCTTGTGGCTAAGGGGATCAGAGGGTATGGAGAGAAGGCAGGTACGGGATACTGAGTTGGATGATCAGCCATGATCATATTGAATGGCGGTGCAGGCTCGAAGGGCTGAATGGCCTACTCCTGCACCTAATTTCTATGTTTCTATGTTTCTATGTATATGGACGTGAAGGGAATGGAGGGGTATGGTCTGAGTGCAGGTAGATGGGACTAGGGGAAAAACAAATGGTCGGCACGGACTGGAAGGGCGAGATGGCCTGTCTCCGTGCTGTAATTGTTATATGGTTATATGGTTATATGGTTATATGGTTATATGATCATGGCTGATCATCCAACTCTGTATCCTGTACCTGCCTTCTCTCCATACCCCCTGATCCCTTTAGCCACAAGGGCCACATCTAACTCCCTCTTAAATATAGCCAATGAACTGGCCTCAGCTACCTTCTGTGGCAGAGAATTCCACAGATTCACCACTCTCACAATTGCAATATATATAATATATATATATATGTATTTGTAGTATAATATGTATAATATGTATATACATATATATATTATATATATTATATATATTATATATATATACTTACAAGGCCTCCTATATATGGACCTCGCTCGCTCGCAACTGTATGAACACTCGATCAACCAGGCATCGGCCAACACGGAGGCCTGATTACTGAAAACAAAGTAAACTCATTATCTTCCTTCCACCTACCCGTAACCACGGCACCACGCTTTCAACAGAAACCTTAATATTTAAAGAATATATTATGGGACATTGGATTGTCTGAAGAAGGGTCCCGAGCAGAAACGCCATATGTGTATGTATCTGTGTGTGTGTGTGTCTCTGTGTGTCTCTGTGTGTCTCTGTGTGTCTCTGTGTGTATCTGTGTGTGTGTGTATCTGCTGTCGGGTCCCGGCGGCCCGGAAGATACCCAATGCCCAGGATGGATAAACCTTGAATGTGATTCCTTACAAGGGCTATCATTGGCCTCTATTCTAGGGGCCTGATTACCTTTCACAATTACGAGATTGAATAAATATACGACTAACTCAATAATAAGACATACGTTCCGAATATGGTTTCAATTTTGTAAGTTTTTTGGACTAAATGATTTTTTATCTTATCGAGTCCTATTTTATCCAATTTTCTCTTCCAACCATCTAGTACTGATCAAGTCTTTTTGTTATGGAAGAGGAAGGGATTAGTAGCTTTTCGTGGGTACACAAAAAGCTGGAGAAACTCAGCGGGTGCAGCAGCATCTAAGGAGCGAAGGAGATAGGCGACGTTTCGGGTCGAGACCCTTCTTCAGACTCGTGATTTGTTTTTGGAGGGTTGTTTTATGTCTTTCGAACAACTCTCCAATAAATATAACTTACCTAATTCACACTTTTTTAGATATTTACAAATTAGACATTTTTTGAAGGCTACTCTACCCCTTTTTCCGCTATCACATCAAACCAAAATTTTGGAAAACGTTTTACAGTTGAACCCGTATCAGAAAGGATTAATAACGACTATTTATGAGTTGATTTTGAAATTACAAATAGATATATTTGATAAAATTAAGAATGACTGGGAAAGAGAACTCCAAACTTCTTTATCTATAGAGAAATGGGAGAGGATTCTTCAATTAGTCAATACCTCTTCAATGTGTGCAAGACACGCTTTGATACAATTCAAGGTGGTTCACAGAGCTCATATGTCAAAAGATAAGTTGGCTCGTTTTTATGGTCATATAAATCCTACCTGTGACAGATGTAACTCTGAAATGGCCTCACTGAGTTTTGGTCCTGCCCACTTTTGGAAAAATATTGGAAATACATTTTTGATACTATTTCTGTAGTCTTAGGTATTGATTTACAACCTCATCCTATTACTGCAGTTTTGTGGGCGACCAAT
Source organism: Okamejei kenojei (assembly GCA_035221665.1). Classification (NCBI taxonomy): domain Eukaryota; kingdom Metazoa; phylum Chordata; class Chondrichthyes; order Rajiformes; family Rajidae; genus Okamejei; species Okamejei kenojei. The sequence goes on from CM069132.1 coordinate 164,184,104, forward strand.
GTTAGATTCTATTCATTTGTCCCGCTCCGCCCATCGGCTGATTGCTTTTACCACATTAATCGCCAGAAGATCTATTTTATTTAAATGGAAAGACTCCAACCCTCCGACCACACTCCAGTGGTATTCTGAAACGATATCATGTTTAAATTTAGAAAAAATCAGGAGTGATATTGTTGAACCCTTGGTTAAATTTGATAAGATTTGGGGAAAATGTATTGAACACTTTCATACAATATAAATTGCTCCCTCTTTAACCGTTATAAAAACTATTTTACGTCTATATGGTGGAACAGACTTGATGACAAACAGACTTAAATTGTTGAAACTTTTAGTTTAGATTCTGTTTTGCTTTGCTTAGTTTTTATTTATTTATTGTATTTTTATTCTTTTATTATTATTATAATTTTTTTTTTATTTATTTTTTAGTTTAGGGGGTTTTGTTTTTTCCTTTTTTCCTTTTCTTTTGTCTTTTTATTTTTGTGTATTTTTCTACATTGATAAGTTTTCTTTTAAAGATTTAACTATATTTACATCGAGACCGAGAGGTCTATATTCAATGTGTCTTATATCAGGTTATAACTGTTATTAATGTAACCCTGATCCCTATGTATCAATATCATTGTTATGTTTATCATTATTCTTTTTGCTCTGTTTTTTATGTTTTATTTTTGTTTTTTTTGGAAAAATAAACAATAAAAGATTTTAAAAGAAAGAAAGGAATGTTGGAGGTTCGTGGGAGACTTGATAGAGGTACATACAATGATGAGACTCATTGATAGGGTAGACATTCAGTATCATTTTCCAGGATGGAAATGTCCAACACGAGAAGACATAGCTACAAGATGTGAGGGGGAATGTTTAATGCAGATGGGCGAGGCAAGTATTTTACATGGAGTGTGGTACGGAGCTGGAACGCATGATGGTGGTGTGGGTGGATATGATGCCGGTGTTTAAGAGGCTCATTGTAGGTACAGGGAAGTGCAGAGAGTACAAGGATATGGATCAGGACAGGCAGATCAGTTTAATTGGGCTTAATGTTCACCACAAACATTGCGTTCCTAAGGTCCCGTTACAGCCAATATTCAATAAATCTCTGCACCTGTGAATATATTTTTAGTCTGTTTTCTGTATTCACCATGATCAGCGGCAACATGCATTTTACCTGTTTATATCATGTTGTTTATTTAATCTCACGATATCATAATCATAATTATAATCATACTTTATTGGCCAAGTATGTTTTGCAACATACGAGGAATTCATTTTGCCGTACAGTCATATTAATAAAAAGCAACAGAACACACAAAATACATTTTTACATCAACATCCACCACAGTGACTCCTCCACATTCCTCACTGTGATGGAAGGCGAAAAAAAGTTCAATCTCTTTCCTTCTTTGTTCTCCCGTGGTCCTGGGCTTCGAGCCTTCCGTTGATCTTGACTCCCGTAGCCGGCGGCGGTCCCTCAGCGTCAGGGTGACCAAGCTCCTGCATCGGGGGGATCTCAGCTCCCCGCGCCGGGCGATCTGACCCCCGGGTCGGGGCTGGTCAAACCTTCTGCATCGTTGGAGTTTCCCAACGCGGTCTCTCCCGAGACTGCAAGCTCTTTGATGTTAAAGTCCGCAGGCCGCAGTTGGAGCGTCGATCCAAGGCAAGGAATCAGCTTCGATGTAAGTCCACGCCCCGCGGTGGGGCTCAAAGTCAGTCCTGAGCGAGGCCTCCAGCTGCATGATGTTAGGCCGCAGAGCGACCGGAGATACGATCTGGAAAACAATCGCATCTCCGGCAAGGTAAGAGATTGAAAAAAACTTTTCCTCCACCCCCTCCCTCACCCCTACATAAAACACACCAGAGAACATTTGGACAAATTTTCAAAACACAACTAAAAATAATAAAAACGATGATATATTGTCCAACTTGTTGTTTTATCTAACCTCGTCTTTGCCCCGCATAAACCATATTAGACCCAGCCCCCATATTCATTATTCACTGTACATGAAAAGGAAATAATGATCTGCTCTTTTCACAACGCATCGTGTTTTCTTTTCTCATATTTAGTTTTGTTTAGTTTGGAGACACAGCGCGGAAACAAGCCCATCGGACCTCCGAGTCCACACCGAACAGTGGTCCCCATACACTAGCACTATCCAACACACTAGGGACAATCTACATTCCTTTCCAAAGCCAATTAACCAACAAAGCTGTACGTCTTTGGAGTGTGGGAAGAAACTCCGAGTGCATGGAGAACGGACATACTCCGTACACATAAAATAAAAAGAAAGAGACATATTATTCGTCACATACATTCTTAATATTTTTAAAGTTTACAATCATTCTTATTTATATTTCTATACTTTTTATTATTTTATAACAGAAAGAAGATAGTAAAGAGAAATAATAAAGAGAAATAAAATAAAAGTAGAAAATCAATAATATGAGTGGAGTATTAAGCAGGCTATTCTTCATTGGAGATATATCAGTGGTCTATTATATATAGTTCTTCATCTATTCCTTCATTCAGGTTTCAGTCGGGCCTTCGAACCGGACCACCTTGACCCTTTAAATATTCAATAAATGGAGACAATATTCCTCTGAACTGATCTAGCTTGTCCAAAAGGACAAGTCTTAATCTTTCCAGATGAAGTGTCTGCGACATTTCTGTAATCCACAATTTGATCGTGGGGGATGTAGGACCTTTCCAAAATCTTAATATTAATTTTTTATCAATTATTAAACTATAATCAATAAAAATTATTTGCTGTATTGTTAGTAGTTGATCCATTTCTAATATTCCTAATATCATTAATTTTGAATCTGGAGTCAGATTTGTATTAACTACATTCGAGATTATCTTAAAAATTTCTATGCAAAAGTTAGTAATTTTTATACATTTTGTGAATGAATGCGTTAGATTAGCTTCTGAATGCTGACATCACATATAGCAGAAACATTTGAAAAAATTCTGTTTAATTTGGATTTTGAAAAGTATAATCTATGTAAAACTTTAAATTGTATCAAAGAGTGTCTGGCATTTAATGAGCAGTGGTGTATATGTTGTAAACTTTCATTCCATACTTCTAGACTAATTGTTTAACCTAATTCGCTTTCCCATGCTTGCCTATATATTTCCGACATTGGTACATCATTTTCCAAAAAAATATTATAAATATATGATATTAATAGTATCAAAGAAAAAGATGAAGCGTACAAATTAGCCAGAAAAAGCAGCCTACCAGGGGACTAGGAGAAATTCAGAGAACAACAGAGGAGGACAAAGGGCTTAATTAGGAAAGGGAAAATGGAGTATGAAAGAAAACTGGCAGGAAACATAAAAACTGACTGCAAAAGTTTTTATCGATATGTGAAGCGCAAAAGATTAGTTAAAACAAATGTAGGTCCCTTGCAGTCAGAAATGGGTGAATTGATCATGGGGAACAAGGACATGCAGACCAATTGAATAACTACTTTGGTTCTGTCTTCACTAAGGAAGACAGAAATAATTTGTCGGAAATAGCAGTGGATCGCGGGTCAAATGAGATGGAGGAAATGAGTGAAATCCAGGTTAGCCGGAAAGTGGTGTTGGGTAAATTGAATGGATTAAAGGCCGATAAATCCCCAGGGCCAGATAGACTGCATCCCAGGGTACTTAAGGAAGTAGCCCCAGAAATAGCAGATGCCTTAGTGATAATTTTTCAAAACTCTTTAGATTCTGGAGTAGTTCCTGAGGATTGGAGGGTAGCTAATGTAACCCCACTTTTTTAAAAAGGGAGGGAGAGAGAAAACGGGGAATTACAGACCAGTTAGTCTAACATCGGTAGTGGGGAAACTGCTAGAGTCAATTATTAAAGATGGGATAGCAGCACATTTGGAAAGTGGTGAAAGCATTGGACAAAGTCAGCATGGATTTACGAAGGGTAAATCATGTCTGATGAATCTTATTGAGTTTTTTGAGGATGTAACTAGTAGAGTGGATAAGGGAGAAGCAGTGGATGTGTTGTATCTGGACTTTCAGAAGGCTTTCGACAAGGTCCCACACAAGAGATTGGTATACAAACTTAAAGCACACGGTATTGGTGGTTCAGTATTGATGTGAATAGAGAACTGGCTGGCAGACAGGAAGCAAAGAGTAGGAGTGAACGGGTCCTTTTCAGGATGGCAGGCAGTGACTAGTGGGGTGCCGCAAGGCTCAGTGCTGGGACTCCAGCTATTTCAATTTACATTAATGATTTGGACGAGGGAATTAAATGCAACATCTCGAAGTTTGCGGATGACACGAAGCTGGGAGGCAGTGTTAGCTGTGAGGAGGATGCTAGGAGGCTACAGGATGACTTGGATAGACTGTGTGAGTGGCCAAATGCATGGCAGATGCAGTATAATGTGGATAAATGTGAGGTTATCCACTTTGGTGGCAAAAACAGGAAGGTAGACTATTATTTGAATGGTGACCGATTAGGAAAAGGGGAGATGCAGCGAGACCTGGGTGTCATGGTACACCAGTCATTGAAAGTAGGCATGCAGGTGCAGCAGGCTGTGAAGAAAGCGAATGGTATGTTGGCATTCATAGCAAAAGGATTTGAGTACAAGAGCAGGGAGGTTCTACTGCAATTGTACAGGGTCTTGGTGAGGCCACGCCTGGAGTATTGCGTACAGTTTTGGTCTCCTAATCTGAGGAAAGACATTCTTGCCATAGAGGGAGTACAGAGAAGGTTCACCAGACTGATTCCTGGAATGGCACAACTTCCATATGAAGAAAAGACTGGATAGAATTGGCTTGTACTCGCTGGAATTTAGAAGATTGAGGGGTGATCTCATAGAGACTTACAAAATTCTTAAGGGGTTGGACAGGCTAGATGCAGGAAGATTGTTCCCGATGTTGGGGAAGTCCAGGACAAGGGGTCACAGTTTAAGGATAAGGGGGAAGTCTTTTAGGACCGAGATGAGAAAATCGTTTTTCACACAGAGAGTGGTGAATCTGTGGAATTCTCTGCCACAGAAGGTAGTTGAGGCCAGTTCAATGGCCATATTTAAAAGGGAGATGGATGTGGCCCTTGTGGCTGAAGGGATCAGGGGGTATGGAGAAAAGGCAGGTACAGGATACTGAGTTGGAAGATCAGCTATGATCATATTGAATGGCGGTGCAGGCTCGAAGGACCGAATGGCCTGCTCCTGCACCTAATTTCTATGTTTCTATGTTTCTATGTTTAATTTTTTTGTGTTCGGATATTTATTTAGACATTCATCTAAAATTTCTGTCTTTCTATTTCTAAAATCCTGTGTGTTTGATTTAACATAGTCTCTAATTTGTAAATATCTAAAGTACTCTTTTGAGTGTAATCCGTAATTTTGTTGTAATTCCTGAAATGAAAGAAAGAGACTTTCCCTGTAGAGATCACCCAACTTATTAATTCCATAGTTCTTCCATTGTAAAAAACCTTTATCCATCATTGAGGGTTTAAAAGTAATGTTGTTTACAATGGGAAGAGCCAGTGGTATACTTTCCAATTTTAATGTTTTCTTTAATTGTTTCCAGATACGTATCCCACTTTCTATTATTGGATTTCCTCTATAAATTTTCTTACGTATTTTAGTATTGGCAAATAAAATCGAGCTAATTTCCAAAGGTGAACAATCTTCCTTTTCCATTTTTAACCAGTTTGGCTGTTTATCTAATTCTTCCAACCAAAAATTCATATTTTTAATATTAACTGCCCAGTTGTAAAAAATAAAATTAGGCAATGCAAAACCTCCATTTATTTTTGATTTACATAGATGTTTTTTAATTTATCCTATGACTCTTATAATCCCAAATAAAATTGGTAACTATAGAGTCCACTTTCTTAAAAACATTTTTAGGAAGATATATCGGGATCAGTTGAAACAGGTATAATAATTGCGGAAGAAAAATCATTTTTATCGCATTGATTCTACCTAGCATTGAAATAGGTAATGTTTTCCAATATAGGATATTCATAAGTAGTTTATTCAGTAGGGGTGGGAAATTAGATTTAAATAAAGAATCATATCTTTTTGTTACATAAATTCCAAGATATTTGATTTTTTCATTTGTTATCTTAAAAGCAAATTGTTGTAGTATATGTGGGTTATTTCCCATTATTGGCATAAGCACTTTTATTCCAATTAATTCTATATCCTATATTTCTATAATTCTATATCCTGAAAACAATCCAAATTGAGTTATTAAATCTAATAAGTTAGGGATACTAGTTTCAGGCTTTGTAATATAAAGCAATACATATAAAGAGATTTTATTTTCAGTTTCTTTGGTTTCATACCCGTATATTTCAGGATGCAATCTCACGGATTGTGCTAAAGGTTCAATTGCCAGTGTGAACAGTAGTGGGGATAGAGGACAACCTTGTCTACAACCTCTGGATAAGTTAAATTTAGTTGATAACATTTGATTTGTTAATATTCTAGCTGTTGGATTAGTATATAGTGGTTTAACCCATGTTATAAACTTCTCTCCCAACTGAAAAGTTTCCATAACCGAAAATAAATAAGATCATTCAACCTGATCAAAAGCTTTCTCTGCGTCTAATGAAATAATTGCTAGATCTTTATTAATATTTCTTTTCGAGTATATAATATTGAATAATCATCTCAGGTTATATGAGGAGTATCGTTTTGGTATAAATCCTGTTTGATCTGAATGAATTACTTTATTAATCACTGTATTTAGTCTTTGTGCTAGTATTTTGGTTAATATTTTTTGATCAGTATTTAAAAGAGCTATGGCTCTATACGACCCTGGATCATCCAGATCTTTATCTAATTTAGGTATAAGCGTTATAATAGATTCATTTAATGTTTCTGGTAATTTCTGTTGTGCATAAATATATTCATAAAGTGTCTTCAAACGTGATGCTATCAGATCAAAGAATGTTTTATAAAATTCCGAACCAATACCATCCGGTCCTGGCGTTTTACCATTTTTTAATGACCTAATAGATTCTTCAATTTCTTTAGTAGTTATTTCAGCGTTTAGTAATTCTCTATTTTCTAAATCCAGTCATTTTAGATTACAATTTTTTAAAAATGTTTCTATTCCTTTATGATTTTCTGTCGTTTTGGCTGAATATAAATTTTTATAATATTGCAAAAATCTCTCATTTATATCTTTAGTTTGTACTAGTAATTCACCTTTGTCTGATTTAATCCTATGGATTAATTTTTCTCCCTCCAATTTTCGTAATTGACGAGCCAATAATTTTTGTGGTTTATCTCCGAATTCAAATTGCATTTGTTTAGTATATTGGTCAAGTTTTACAACTTGGTCTGACTGTATTTTATTTAATTTATATTTCAATGCAGAGATTTTATTGTGTTTTATCATGGTTGGGTTAGCAGCGTTTTCTGTGTCTAATTGTTTGATCTCCTTTTCCAATGCCTGTGTTCCCTCCGATTCTCTTTATTATAAAATGCTTGAGAGGATATCATAATTCCCCGAACATACACTTTAAAAGTTTCCCATAATAGGGACGAAGGTATTTGATTTTTAACATTCTTTAACATTCATGTCTGCTGTCCCACGAAGCCTCTTGTGAGTGAATTTATGAACCTGGTTGAGTCCTTCACTCTGACTCTACTTACCACTGGACCCATGCACAAGCTTGGCCACACACTAGACCTAGTGCTATCGTCTGGTCTCCCAATCTGTAATACAGAAATTATTGATGTCTGTCTGTCAGATCATAGTGCAATGATATTTGATGCATCTCTGCCTTTCGCTCCCTCAAAATCCCATCTCCCTGCCGCTACTCCCGCTACATAGACTATTCGACTGCCAGTAAGTGCTCTGTGGCTCTCATAGCCGCCCCCGACATCTGCACCAATATTCCCTCCATCTCAGCACTGACGACCTCATTTCTTTATTCAATACCACTTGCTCTTCCATCCTGGATTCTGTTGCTCCTCTTAAAATGAAAAAGCCTTAGCCTAAAGGCTGGCCTTGGCTCAATGACACCACCAGGGCCCTAAGAAGAGAGTGCAGAAAATCAGAACGGAAGTACAAATCTGATAAGCTTCAAATTTCCTTTGAACTTCTGAGAAACAACCTTCACAAATACCAGGAAGCAGTAAAATCTGCAAGAACAAAATACTTTTCCGCCCTTATTTCCAAAAACGCTCATAACTCCAAGGTCCTTTTTAGTACCATCACCTCTATCATATGTTCTGCCCCCAGCACCATCTTAACTGGGTCCCCTGCTAAGTGCAAAGAATTTACTCCATTTTTCACCAGCAAAGTTGAGAACATCAGATCAAATATTTCCCCTCCCATCCGTGACCTGGCTGTCTCATTGGGCTGTTCTTCAAAATTAGACTGTTTCCAATCCATTACTCTACCCTCCCTTGTAAAGCTGGTCACCACCATGAAACCTGCTACCTGCCCCCTCGACACTGTCCCCTCTGCCCTTCTGAAGCATGTCATTACAATAGCCGGTCCCAGCATCCTCGCCATCATCAACAGTTCTCTGGCCACTGACACTGTTCCTACCTGCTTCAAGCATGCGGTGGTCCAGTCCCTTCTGAAAAAACCTAACCTCAACCCCACCTTGCCTAGCAACTACAGACCCATTTCAAAACTGCCTTTCCATTCAAAAGTCCTTGAAAAGGTAATTTTAAGTCAACTTATGCCTTACATTCACCAAAATACTATCTTGGAAACTTTCCAATCAGGTTTCAGGGCCCACCACAGCACAGAGTCTGCCTTGTTGAAGGTACATAATAACCTGCTTCTCACCATTGACTCCGGCGACTGTGCAATCCTGCTCCTTCTCAACCTCAGCTCAGCATGTGATACAGTCGACCACACCATCCTCATTGACCGTCTCCGGTATGGCGTTGGTGTAGATGGCACTGCCCTGAGCTGGTTCATCTCTTACCTCAAAGGTAGGAGTTTCTCTGCTAACATAGGCAACTCTTTCTCCTCCCCAGCTAGCCTCTGCTGTGGGGCTCCACAAGGTTCCATCCTTGGCCCCATTCTCTTCTCCCTATAGATGCTCCCCTTAGGCCAAGTCATTCAAAGGAAAGGCATTTCCTTCCATTGCTACGCAGACGATACACAACTCTATCTCCCCCTGAAGCCCAACAACCGATCAAATCTACTTAACCTTATCCACTGCCTCGAGGATATAAAGTGTTGGATGGCCCAGAACTTCCTCCAACTAAACGAGAGGAAGTCTCAGGTCATCCTTCTCGGCCCCTGGGACTCAATCAAAATGATAGCAGGCAGCCTTGGAAGCCTTACCCCATTACTCAAACCTCACGTCAAAAACCTTGGCGTGATATTTGACTCAGCATTGAAATTTGACAAATAAGTCATTGCCGTGGTAAAAGCTCGCTTCTTCCAGCTTCGGACGATCGCTGAAATCAAACCATTCCTCCAGTTTGACGACCTTGAAAAGATCATCCATACATTTACCTCCTCCCGCCTAGATTACTGCAACTCCCTTTACACTGGCATCAGTCAATCTTCCCTGTCCCACCTGCAACTGGTCCAAAACGCCACAGTGAGACTCCTGACGGGCACTCGAAAAAGAGACCACATCACCCCGATCCTGGCCTCTCTCCACTGGCTCCCTGTGCGGTTCCGAATCAATTTCAAGATCCTTCTTTATGTTTACAAAGCCCTTAACGGGCTTGCCCCCACCTACATCAAAAGTCTGCTCACCCACCACTACACCTCCAGGTCCCTCAGATCGGCCGACTTGTGGTTACTGAACATCCCGCGGTCCAGGCATAAGCTCAGGGGCGACCACTCCTTTGCAGTTGCAGCTCCTAGACTGTGGAACAGCATCCCTCTTCCCATCAGAACTGCCCCCTCCATCGACTCTTTTAAGTCGAGATTTAAAACTCATCTTTACTCTCAAGCCTTTCTTGATGTCCTCTGAGGGAGGGCTATATGTATGTATTTATGTATGTACTTAATCTATAAACCACTGTTGTATAACGTTAGTACCTTGGTCAAGAGAGTTGTTTTTTAAATGTGCTAAGGAAATAAAAGTGAATTGACTTGACTACTAAATATAATGCTAAGAAACTAATCTCACCTACGTGCAAATGATTCACATCCCGCCACTCTCTGCATATCCATATGCCTGTCTAAATCCTTCTGGTGCATTACACAATGTGTTTAAAGCACCTATCCACTTCATATGCTGCACTACATCTACAATAATTACACCCCAAAATGCCGCCGGCTCTAAAGCACGAGGGCGCGTCTATATTTATTTCAGACTTCACCAAAAAATATATTAATCCTACAGAGGCTGTAGCAGTCCGGAATAAAGTTACCCGTGTTGGCAGGTTTGGTTAAGGTCACACATTTTCTCAGTTCTACTACAAGTTATATGGCTATGTTTTAAAGCGGAGATTGGCAGATTTGTGTTTAGTGAGGGAGTCAAGGGCTTTGGCGGAAAGGCAGCAGAATGGGTACGAGAGAGAAAGATAAATCAGCGGCGATTGAATGGCGGAGTAGACTCGACGGGCCGAATGATATAATTATGCTGCTATGATTCATGAATATCTGAACTTATGAAAGTAGGCTAAATCACCAGAGAAAATGCAGTAAACTAATGCGGTAGACATCGACAAGTCACCTGGACCCAATGACCTGAATGTGAGCGTTAGAAATAAGTAGATGTAGACAAAGAGAGAGTATGGATTATAATATATTAGAAAATGACGTAACATTGTGGGAAAACTCTAATTGAGTTAAAACTCCAAAAGTGACCACGATTAAGAAGGAGGAGAGCCAGAAATGAGCACGAAAAACGTCAAATAGTCGAACATCTATCAGAGGGGAGATATTGAATTAAGAAGATAATATCCGGGTGCTTAGGGTTCATAAGCGCTTCTAACAGATTGTTCATCATTTTTTGAAAAAGCAACAGTATTTGACAAAGTTGTTGTAAGTCTTTGAAGATGGAATGTACAGCGGCTTGCAAAAGTTTTCATACCCCTTGAACTTTTCCACATTTTGTCACGTTACAACCACAAACGTAAATGTATTTTATTGGGATTTTATGTGATAGACCAACACAAAGTGGTGCATAATTGTGAAGTGGAAGGAAAATGATACATGGTTTCCAAATTTTATTACAAATAAAAAACTGAAAAGTGTGGCGTGCAAAAGTATTCAGCCCCCCCCCCCCCCCCCCCCCCCCCCCCCCCGAGTCAATATTTTGTAGAACCACCTTTCGCTGCAATTACAGCTGCAAGTCTTTTGGGGTATGTCTCTACCAGCTTTGCACATCTAGAGACTGAAATTTTTGTCCATTCTTCTTTGAAAAATAGCTCAAGCTCAGTCAGATTGGATAGAGAGCATCTGTGAACAGCAATTTTCAAGTCTTGCCAGAGATTCTCAATTGGATTTAGGTCTGAACTTTGACTGGGCCATTCTAAACACATGAATATGCTTTGATCTAAACCATTCTATTGTAGCTCTGGCTGTATGTTTAGGGTCGTTGTCCTGCTAGAAGGTGAACCTCCGCCCCAGTCTCAAGTCTTTTGCAGACTCTAACATGTTTTCTACCAAGATTGCCCTGTATTTGGCTCCATCCATCTTCCCATCAACTCTGACCAGCTTCCCTGTCCCTGCTGAAGAAAAGCATCCCCACAGCATGATGCTGCCACCACCATGTTTCACAGTGGGGATGGTGTGTTCAGGGTTAGTTTTCCGCCACACATAGCGTTTTGCATTTAGGCCAAAAACTTCCATTTTGGTCTCATCAGACCAGAGCACCTTCCTCCACATGTTTGCTGTGTCCCCACATGGCTTGTGGCAAACTGCAAACGGGACTTCTTATGGCTTTGTTTCAACAATGGCTTTCTTCTTGCCACTCTTCCATAAAAGCCCGATTTGTGGAGTGCACGACTAATAGTTGTCCTGTGGACAGATTCTCCCACCTGAGCTGTGGATCTCTGCAGCTCCTCCAGAATTACCATGGGTCTCTTGGCTGCTTCTCTGATCAATGCTCTCCTTGCCCGGCCTGTCAGTTTAGGTGGACGGCCATGTCTTGGTAGGTTTGCAGTTGTGCCATACTCTTTCCATTTTCGGATGATGGATTGAACAGTGCTCCGTGAGATGTTCAAAGCTTGGGATATTTTTTTATAACCTAACCCTGCTTTATCCCTGACCTGTCTGGTGTGTTCCTTGGGCTTCATGATGCTGTTTGTTCACTAATGTTCTCTAACAAACCTCTGAGGCCTTCACAGAACAGCTGTATTTATACTGAGGATTACACACAAGTGGACTCTATTTACTAATTGGGTGACTTCTGAAGGCAATTGGTTGCACTGGATTGTATTTAGGGGTAAAGGGGGCTGAATACTTTTGCACGCCACACGTTTCAGTTTTTTATTTGTAAAAAAATTTGGAAACCATGTATCATTTTTCTTCCACTTCACAATTATGCGCCACTTTGTGTTGGTCTATCACATAAAATCCCAATAAAATACATTTACGTTTGTGGTTGTAACGTGACAAAATGTGGAAAAGTTCAAGGGGTATGAAACCAGATTATGACACACAAAATATTAACCGGAGGTGCAGCAGCCGTCTTGGAAGGCTAATGGAATGAAGCGTGTAGTGAAGTGGGACAAATAAGCAGTTTGTGGTACCTGCTGAGATTATCCCCTCCATTAACTGGTGAATAGAGGTGGGGAGCGGATAAAGCCTGGGATGTGATGAGTGGAGGAAATGTGTCGGGAGGATCTGCAATTGCTGGTTTACACCGATGATAGACACAAATGGCGGAGTAACTCGGGGGCTCAGGCAGCATCTCCGGCGAAAAGGAATCGGTGACTTTCGGCTCCAGACCCTTCTTCTTCAGACTGAGAGTCAGAGGAGAGGGGCAATATTAGACATACTAATATTGGATAACATACTTACTTTTTTAGCTTAAACATCATGGGAGGGGGGGAAACTAGAGGCATGTAAGGGTACAAATAACAACGGAATGGAAGTTACGAAAAGAACAAATCAAATCCAGCCACAATGATCAAGGAATGGTGGAGCCCACAATGGCCTCTTGTTGGCTGTGGAAAAGGTTCTCAACTCCAGAGTACACAAGCCCAGTCATTCCATTCTTTCAACATTTGACAGTCCCGCCATCCCGGGAATTAACCTCGTGAACCTACGCGGCACTTCCTCAATAGCAAGAATCTCCTCTTTTCAAGCAATACACAAACTGATGTAGCGTTTCGGTGAGCCAATGAGGGGCTGGACAGATGACGTGTCCTAACGGGATCCTTTCTTCTGAGTAATTGCCGTCAGGGTGGGGAGAAAACTGGAAAAGAGTGGGTGTGGCAGGACAAAGTTTGGCAAACAATAAGTGGAAGATAGACACAAAATGCTGGAGTAATTCAGTGGGACAGGCAGAATCTCTTGAGAGAAGGAATGGGTGACGTTTCGGGCTTCTTCAGACTGATGTCAGGGGAGTGGGCGGTACAGAGTTAAATGTAGTTGGAGCCAGCAAGACTGGTGGGAGAACTGGGAAGGGGAAGGGAATGGCGAGAGAGGAAAAGCAAGGGCGGCTTGATGTTAGAGAAGTCAATGTTCATACCGCTGGGGTGTAAGCTGTCCAAGCAAAATATGAAGTACTGTTCCTCCCATTTGCACTGGGCCTCACTCTGACAATGGAGGAGGCCCAGGACAGAAAGGTCAGTGTGGGAATGGGAGGGGAAGTTAAAGTGTTGAGCAACTGGGAGATCAAGTAAGTTTAGGCAGACTTGAGCGGAGGTGTTCTTCGAAATGATCGCCGAACCTACGCTTGGTCTCGCTGATATACAAGAATCCACACCTGGAACAGCAGATACAGTTGATGATGAGGTTGAAGGAGGTGAATGAACCTCTGCCTCACCTGACAACACTGTGGAATCCTTGGCTGGAGTTGATGGGGAGGTATAGGGACAGGTGTTGCAGGGGAACGTACCTGGGTGGCTTGGGTGGGAAGGGAGGAGTTGGCCAAGCATTTGCGATGGGAGCTGTCTCTGCCTCTGCGGGAAGCAGAAAGGGGTGGAGATGGGAAGATGTGGCTAGTAAAGGGTTGGAGATGGCAAAAATGTCGGAGGATTATGTGCTGTATGCGGCAGCTGATGGGGTGGAAGCCGAGGACAAGGGGGCGTCTGTCCTTGTGGCGAATGGGGGGAGGGAGAGCAAGAACGGAGCTGCAGGATGTCGACAAGACCCTAGTGAGAGCCTCATCTATAATGGAAGAGGGGATCCCCCATTCCCTGAAGAATGAGAACATCTCGGATGACCTGGCATGGAACACTTCATCGTGGGCGCAGATGCGGCGTAGGCGGAGGAATTGGGAGTAGGGGGAGAGAGAGTCTTTACAGGAAACAGGCTGGGAAGAAGTCTAGATGACAATGAGAGTCAGTGGGTTTGTCATAGATGTCAGTCGATAGCCTGTCTCCTGTGATGGTGACGGTCAGATCTGGAAACGGCATGGAGATGTCGGAGATGGTCCAAGTGAATTTCAGTGCAGGATGGAAATTTGGTCGTGACATTAATGGTCAGTGAGTTCTGCATCGGTGCAGGAGGCAGCACCAATGCAGTCGTTCATGCAGCGGAGATAGAGTTTTTTAAAATTTAAATGATGAAGGTGACTTGAGAGCTGGGTGCTGGAGAGTAAAATATGTGCGCAAGAATGAGAAAGACAGCGTGTGCAGGGTGCTATGATTCTAAATTGGAGAAATCGGTGTTGATACTGTTCCATTGTGAGATATCCAAGCGGATCATCGGGTGCTGCTCTCCACTGCGTGAGGCCAAGGTCGACAATGGAAGATGCTCGGTGTGGGAATGGGAAGCAGAGCTTAACTGACTGTGAACCTTACGGCGAGAGCGTAAATGGTCGTCAAAACTGTACACAGTACTCCAGGTGTGGTCTCACCAAAACCCTGTACAACTGCAGTAGAACCTCCCTGCTCCTATACTCAAATCCTTTCGCTATGAATGCTAACATACCATTTGCTTTCTTCACTGCCTGCTGCACCTGCATGCCTACTTTCAATGATTGGTGTACCATGACACCCAGGTCTCGTTGCATCTCCCCTTTTCCTAATTTGTCACCATTAAGATAATAGTCTACCCTGTTTTTGCCACCAAAGTGGATAACCTCACATTTATCCACATTATACTGCATCTGCCATGCATTTGCCCACTCACCAAGTCTATCCAAGTCACCTTGCAGCCTCCTAGCATCCTCCTCACACCTAACACTACCCCCCAGCTTAGTGTCATCCGCAAACTTGGAGATGTTGTATTCAATTCCCTTGTCCAAATCATTAATATGTATTGTAAATAGCTGGGGTCCCAGCACTGAGCCTTGCGGTACCCCACTAGTCACTGCCTGCCATTCTGAAAAGGACCCATTTACTCCTACCCTTTGCTTCCTGTCTGCCAGCCAGCTCTCTATCCACATCAATACTGAACCCCCAATACCGCATACTTTAAGTTTGTATACCAATCTCTTATGTGGGACCTTGTCGAAAGCCTTCTGAAAGTCTAGATATAACACATCCACTGGTTCTCCCTTATCCACTCTGCTAGTTACATCCTCAAACAATTCTATAAGATTCGTCAGACATGATTTACCTTTCGTAAATCCATGCTGACTTTGTCTGATGATTTCACCACTTTCCAAATGTACTGCTATCCCATCTTTAATAACTGACTCTGGCAGTTTCCCCACTACCGATGTTAAACTAACTGGTCTGTAATTACCCGGTTTCTGTCACCCTCCTTTTTTAAAAAGTGGGGTTACATTAGCTACCCTCCAATCCTCAGGAACTACTCCAGAATCTAAGGAGTTTTGAAAAATTATCACTAATACATCCACTATTTCTGTGGCTACTTCCTTGAGTACTCTGGGATGCAGACTATCTGGCCCTGGGGATTTATCGGCCTTTAATCCATTCAATTTACCCAACACCACTTGTCGGCTAACCTGGATTTCACTCAGTTCCTCCACCTTATTATGCCACTCTCCATCCTAATGAAGAACTCAACCATATTATGGTCACTCTTGCCCAAGGGGCCCCGCACAACAAGACTGCTAACTAACCCTTCCTCATTACTCAATACCCAGTCTAGAATAGCTTGCTCTCTCTTTGGTTCCTCTACATGTTGGTTTAGAAAACTATCCCGCATACATTCCAAGAAATTCTCTTCCTCAGCATCCCTGCCCATTTGATTCACCCAATCTATATGTATATTGAAGTCACCCATTATAACTGTTTTACCCTTGTTGCACGCATTTCTAATTTCCTGTTTGATGCCATCGCCAACTCCACTACTACTGTTAGGTGGCCTGTACACAACACCCACTAGCGTTTTCTGCCCCTTACAATTTCGCAGCTCTACCCATATCGATTCCACATCCTCCAAGCTAATGTCCTTCCTTACAATTGCGTTAATCTCCTCTCTCACCAGCAACACTACCCCACCTCCCTTTCCTTTCTGTCTATCCCTCCTGTATATTGAATATCCCTGGATGTTCAGCTCCCAGCCTTGGTCCCCCTGGAGCCATGTCTCCGTGATCCCAACTATAGCATAGTCATTAATAGCTATCTGCACATTCAACTTGTCCACCTTATTACGAATGCTCCTTGCATTGAGACACAAAGCCTTCAGGCTTGTTTTTACAACACTCTTACTCCTTATACAATTATGTTAACAAGTGGTCCCTTTTGATTTTTGCCCTGGAAACCCACCACCTCTTATTCTCTGTTTATTATTTTTTTCTTCTTTCCCCCCTACATGTTGGGTCTGAGTGCTTCCCTTCTCTGCCTCCTGCCTCAGACCCTGTCTACTGGCTTTCTCTATTTGAGTCCCTCCCCCCAACCGTTCTAGTTTAAAGTCCCCCCAGTAGCCTTTGCAAATTTCCCTGCCAGGATACTTGTCCCCCTTGGGTTCAAGTGCAACCCGTCATTTTTATACAGGTCACTCCTTCCCCAAAAGAGGTTCCATTGATCCAGAAACTTGAATCCCTGCGCACTGCACCAGTCCTTCAGCCAGGCATTTAACCTCCACCTTGCTCCATTCCTACTCTCACTGTCGCGTGGCACAGGAAGTAATCCTGAGATTGTTATGTTTGCGGTTCTTTTCCTTAACTCTCTTCCTAACTCCCTAAATTCTCCTTTCGGGATCTCTTCTCTTTTTTTACCTATGTCATTGGTACCAATATGTACCACAACCTCAGGCTCCTCTCCCTCCCTTTTCAGGATATCTTGGACACGTTCAGACACATCCCGGACCCTGGCACCAGGGATGCAAATTACCATCCGGGTCTCCGGACTGCGTCCACAGAATCGCCAATCTGACCCCCTAACTATAGAGTCCCCTATTACTAATGCCCTCCTCTTCTTTACCTTACCCTTCTGAGCAACAGGGCCGGTGTCTGTACTACCTGTTGCTACCCCCAGGTAGGCTGTCCTCCCGAACAGCACTCAAACAGGAGTACTTATTTCCAAGGTGTACAGCCACTGGTGTACTCTCTAGCGCCCTCCTCTACCCCTTGCCTCACCTAACTGTGATCCACTTGTCTGCCTCCTTTTGGAGAGGTGGTTAGAGACTACCTCCCTGTAACTCCTCTCTATGACCTCCTCACTCTCCCTGACCAGACGGAGGTCATCGAGCTGCTGCTCCAGGATCCTAACACACTCCTTTAGGAGTCCCATCTCGATACACCTGGCGCAGATGTGGACTTCTGTAGGGCTACCCGACTCCATGACCTCCCACATCTGACATCCAGAACAGTAAGCTGCCCTGGCACTCATACTTCCCTTACCCTGGATACAACACAAAATACAATATACAATACAAAAATACAATACAAAATACAAATGTCCTCTGGTCCTCGTTTCCCATATTCTCATAATTTTGTACACGTTTATAAGATCACCCCTCATCCTCCTGCGCTCCATGAAATAGTGACCTGGCCTACTCAACCTCTCCCTATAGCTAACACCCTCTAGTCCTGGCAACATCCTCATAAATCTTTTCTGAACGCCTTCAAGCTTGACAACATCTTTCCTATAACATGGTGCCCAGAACTGAACACAATATTCTAAATGCGGCCTCACCAATTTTTTCTCCAACTGCAACATGACCTCCCAACTTCTATACTCAATGCTCTGACTGATGAAGGCCAAAGAGCCAAAAGCCTTTTTGACTACCTTAGCTACCAGCGACTCGACCTTCAAGGAACCAAGCACCTGTACTCCTAGATCACTCTGCTCTCCAACACTACCCAGAGGCCTACCATTCACTGTATAGGTCCTGTCCTTGTTCGAGGATGCAAAATGCAGCACCTCACACTTCTCTGTATTAAATTCCATCAACCATTCCTCCGCCCATCTGGCCAATCGATCCAGATCCTGCTGCAATCGTTCACAACCATCTTCACTCTCTGCTAAACTTACCCCTGTATGTTCTCATCCAAATCATTGATGTAGATGACAAACAGTAACGGGCCCAGCACTGAGCCCTGAGGCACACCACTAGTCACAGGCCTCCAGTCTGAGAAGCAACCTTCCACCATCTCCCTCTGTTTCTGTACTTCCTCGACGGTAACCCTGACTGCTGTCATGACACTTCCAGTGACCGGATGCGACTGGAGATGAGATCACGTTGAAGATATTGAAATGTCGGAGTATGATATATATGTGCAGGCTGGTGTGGTGAAAAGTGAGGTCCAGAGGAACATTATCCTTGTTCCGTCTGAGGAAGGGCGAGCGAGAGTAGAACTGCGAGACACAGGGAAGATATGGATGAAGGTGTAATCCACAACTACACAGCTAAACCATGGCTACAGAGATTAAAGGAAGGTTTCTCATGTCGCTGGGTGAAAAGCGTTATCGTAGAAGTAGAAGCAGCTGAGATGGAGAAATCGAGAGTAAGGGATGGTGTCATACCAAGAGACACTTTCTGCAAGCATTTTCGAACCAAGGGACAATTTCTGCAAGCATTTTACACCCAATAGAGACACTTCCTGCAAGCATTTTACACCCAATAGAGACACATTCTGCAAGCATTTTGGACCCAATAGAAACACTTCCTGCAAGCATTTTAGAACCAACAGAGACACTTTTTGCAACCATTTTAGAACCAACAGAGACACTTTTTGCAACCATTTTAGAACCAAGAGGCACACTTTTTGCAAGCATTTTAGAACCCATAGACACTTTTTGCAAGTATTCTAGAACCAACAGAGACACTTTTTGCAAGCATGTTTGAACCAACAGACACTTTTTGCAAACAATGTAGAAACAATAGACACGTTTTGCAAGCAATTTAGAACCAATAGACACTTTTTGCAAGCAATTTAGAACCAATAGACACTTTAGCAAGCATTTTAGAACCAACAGAGACACTTTTTGCAAGCATTTTTGAACCAATAGAGACTTTTTGCAAGCATTTTTGAACCAACACATTTTTTGCAAGCATTTTAGAACCATTAGAGACATTTTTTGCAAGCATTTTAGAACCAATAGAGTCACTTTTTACAAGCATTTTAGAACCAATAGAGACACTTTTCGCAAGCATTTTAGAACCAAGATACACTTTTTGCAAGCATTTTAGAACCTACACTTTCTGCAAGCATTTTAGAACCTAGAGACACTTTCTGCAAGCATTTTAGAACCAATCGAGACACTTTCTGCAAGCATTTTAGAACCAATCGAGACACTTTCTGCAAGCATTTTAGAACCAAGAGCACTTTCTGCAAGCATTGTAGACCCAATAGACACTTTCTGCAACCATTTTAGAACCAATAGAGACACTTTTTGCAACCATTTTAGACCCAATAGAGACAGTTTCTGCAAGCATTTTAGAAACAACAGACACTTTCTGCAAGCATTTTAGAACCAATAGAGACACTTTCTGCAACCATTTTAGAAACAATAGAGACACCTTTTGCAAACAATGTAGAAACAATAGACATTTTTTGGAACCATTTTAGAACCATTAGACACTTTTTGCAAACATTTTAGAATCAAGTGAGACACTTTTTGCAACCATTTTAGAACCAAAAAATACACTTTTTGCAACCATTTTAGAACCAATAGACATTTTTTGCAACCTTTTTAGAACCATATTAATGGCACTCACAGTTGAGTAGACATGTGTTCAGTGCTATTCAGAACTCAGAGAGACTGAGTGAGGCACACCACTAGCTTCCTCCATCTTGCAGAGACTGAGTGGGGCACACTACTTCCTGGTTTTATAATCCCTCCCCCTCCCTCCAGCAGGGGCAGCAGAGAGAATGTGGAATATTTAAAAAACAGTAATATCTCTCTGATTTTTCATCAATGGGAAAAATCCTCTGGTCCTGGAAGGAGGAGGAGGGCTCTGAGCGAGGTGCCCAAAAATGACAGCCGTAGTTGGCGGCGTTCTCTCGGAAATCACAGCACAGCGAGCCAAAAGCAGTCAAGATCAGACTTTTAGTAATCATATATATATAGATATATAGATGTATAACACAGCAAAGAGTAGCCGGAAGCCAGAGGATTGGGAAACTTTCATAGGACAACAAAAGGAAACAAAACGGGCAATATGGGCTGAAAAGATGAAGTACGAAGGAAAGCTGGCCAGGAATATAATGAAGGACAGTAAAAGCTTATTTAGACACGTTAAGGGAAAAAGAGTAGCAAAGTCAAATGTGGGTCCCTTGAAGGCAGACATGGGTGAAATTGTTATGGGCAACAAGGAAATGGCAGAAGAGATGAATAGGTACTTCGGATCTGTCTTCACTAAGGAGGACACAAACAATCTCCCAGATGTACTGGAGGACAAAGGATCTAAGGCGGTAGAGGAACTGAAAGGAATTTTCATTTGGCGAGAAATAGTATTGGGTAGGCTAATGGGACTGAAGGATGATAAATCCCCTGGACCTGATGGTCTGCATCCCAGGGTCCTCAGGGAGGTGACTCTAGAAATATTGGACGCATTGGTGATCATTTTCCAATGTTCAATAGATTCAGGATCAGTTCCTGTGGATTGGAGGATAGCTAATGTTATCAAGAAAGGAGCGAGAGAGAAAACGGGGAAATACAGACTAGTTAGCCTGACTTCGGTGGTGGGAAAGATGCTGGAGTCAATTATTAAAGAAGTAATAATGAGGCATTTGGATAGCAGTAAAAGGATTAGTCCAAGTCAACATGGATTTATGAAAGGGAAATCATGCTTGACTAATCTTCTGGATTTTTTTGAGGATGTGACAAGTAAAATGAATGAAGGGGTGCCAGTGGATGTAGTGTATCCAGACTTTCAGAAAGCCTTTGAAGACTGGTGACTAAAATTAGAGCACATGGTATTGGGGGTAGGATGTTGACATGGATAGAAAATTGGTTGGCAGACCAGAAGCAAAGAGTAGGGGTGAACATGTCCTTTTTAGAATGGCAGGCAGTGGCGAGTGGAGTGCCGCAAAGCTCGGTGTTGGGGCCGCAACTGTTTACCATATATATTAATGATTTGGAAGAGGGAATTAGGAGCAACACTAGCAAGTTTGCGGATGACACAAAGCTAGGTGGCAGTGTGAACTGTGAAGAGGATGTTAGGAGGTTGCAGGGTGACCTGGACAGGTTGAGTGAGTGGGCAGTTACATGGCAGATGCAGTATATTATAGATAAATGTGAGGTTATCCACTTTGGCGGCAAAAACAAGCAGGCAGATTATTATCTCAATGGGATTAGGTTAGGTAAGGGGGAGGTACAGCGAGACCTGGGCGTCCTTGTACACCAGTCACTGAAAGTTGGCTTACAGGTACAGCATGCAGTGAAGAAAGCTAATGGAATGTTGGCCTTCATAACAAGAGGATTTCAGTATGGGAGTAAAGAGGTTCTTCTGCAGTTGTATGGGGCTCAGTTGAGACCACATCTGGAGTATTGTGTACAGTTTTGGTATCCTAATTTGAGAAAGGACATCCTTGTGATTGAGGCAGTGCAGCGTAGGTTCACGAGATTGATCCCTGGGATGGCAGGACTGTCATATGAGGAAAGATTGAAAATACCAGGCTTGTATTCACTGGAGTTTAGAAGGATGAGAGGGGATCTTATAGAAACATATAAAATTATAAAAGGACTGGACAAGCTAGATGCAGGAAAAATGTTCCCAGTTTTGGGTGAGACCAGAACCAGGGGCCACAGTCTTAGAATAAAGGGGAGGTCATTTAAGACTGAGGTGAGAAAAAACTTTTTCACCTAGAGAGTTGTAAATTTATAGAATTCCCTGCCACAGAGGGCAGTGGAGGCCAAGTCACCGGATGCATTTAAGAGAGAGTTAGATAGAGCTCTGAAAGATAGCAGAGTCAGGGGATATGGGGAGAAGGCAGGAACGGGGTACTGATTGGGGATGATCAGCCATGATCACATTAAATGGCATTGCTGGCTGAAAGGCCCGAACGACCTACTCCTGCACCTATTGTCTATTGTCTATTGTTATTGCGCCAGGGACATGCTCCAGGGAAATATTTGTAACGCGATTTCATGAACAACAGTGTTGTACACTGAAAAACATTATAGTAACAGACCATGACTAGACACGAACATTAACGATTGGAGCAAGGTAGGCCATTCGGCCCTTAAAACTGGTTCAGCCTTCAACCCAATCATTGCTGATCATCATGTGTCTGATTCTTCCAAATATTATTAGATCCCTCCAACTCCAAGAACTGCATCTGGCAGATTTGTGAATGGATGTAATGAGTGTCCATTCAGTCTTTTAATCATTTGCACTTCTCACTTTCAGTCCAGAGTGCCTTTGGGTCCAAACTGTCAGAGAGCACAATTAAATTATGAATCCTAAAGATTGACGGTACGAGACACGTGTTGCTGGGCAGATCTTGGAGTTGGTAGTTTGCAGTCAGCAGCTCTGTGCATCGGGCTGGAATCAGTACATTCATTTCTCTAAATAATTCACAGGTGCTTCCGTTCAGTTACCTCCTGCTCTTTGCTAACGGTGGAGTGTTGGACTCCAGCCATATCATATGTGGGGGAAAGGTGAAAATAAATGGAATATGAATAAAAATGAAATGCCATTCTTTAAAAAAAAATTAAGCTTTAACGGCAAGTTCTGAGGCTAATAAAATTAAGTGAGACACAGATGCGGCAGGGAAAACGTAACATATTGGCCGATCATTCATGATTTGTTTGTTTTTTGTTTATTTATTTGCACCATGTTTTAAAAGAAGACAAACGATCAATTTATAATACCATACAGTGCTGGGAGGGAAGGGAAGCCCAGAGGGCTGATACAAAGTCCGCTCCCATCTGAAAATGAGCGTCAATGGCAAATCAGGGGGTAGAAGAAATAAAAAAAGACAATAATAAACAATAATAGTTTAAGAATGAAAATTAAAAATATGAAATTAAAAATATGAAAATAAATAAAATAATAAGGTATAGTATGAGATAAGAGTCAACAGAAGTAGTTTGAGCTCATAAATAGCATTACAAAAAGCTGGAGGTCAGAACTCAGGACATGATGAGAAACCTTTTAAGCTCAATCTTAAAGGTGGCTAAGGAGGTGTGAGACTTTAATGACAGAGGCAAGGTATTCCAAAATTTAGGACCTTTAAAAGTAATGCAATGTTGGTGTTTGGATATAATTTTTTATTTTTTTTATAACCATATAACCATATAACAATTACAGCACGGAAACAAGCCCACTCGGCCCTTCCAGTCCGTGCCGACCATTTGTTTTCCCCTAGTCCCATCTACCTGCACTCAGACCATACCCCTCCATTCCCTTCACGTCCATATACCTATCCACTTTACTTTTAAATGTTAAAATCGATCCTGCCTCCACCACTTCTGCTGGAAACTCATTCCACACAGCCACCACCCTCTGAGTAAAGAAGTTCCCCCTCACGTTACCCCTAAACTTCTGTCCCTTAATTCTCATGTCATGCCCTCTTGTTTGAATCTTCCCTACCCTCAATGGGAAAAACTTATCCATGTCAACTCTGTCTATCCCTTTCATCATTTTAAAGACCTCAATCAAGTCCCCCCTTAACCTTCTGTGCTCCAAAGAATAAAGACCTAACTTGTTCAACCTTTCTCTGTAACATAGTTGCTGGAACCCTGGCAACATTCTAGTAAATCTCCTCTGTACTCTCTCTATTTTGTTGACATCCTGCCTTGTACAATTTTAACATTACTTCCCTACTCCTATATTCAATGCTCTGATTTATAAAGGCCAGCACACCAAAGGCTTTCTTTACCACCCCATCTACATGCGATTCCACCTTCAGGGAACTATGCACAGTTATTCCTAGACCCCTCTGTTCCACAGCATTCCTCAATTCCCTACCATTTACCATGTACGTCCTATTTTGATTTGTCCTGCCAAGATGTAGCACTTCACACTTAACAGCATTAAACTCCATCTGCCATCTTTCAGCCCACTTTTCCAAATGGCCCAAATCTCTCTGTAGACTTTGAAAATCTATTTCATTATCCACAACACCACCTATCTTAGTATCATCTGCAAACTTACTTATCCAATTTTCCACCCCATCATCCAGATCATTGATGTACATGACAAACAACAGTGGACCCAACACAGATCCCTGAGGCACCCCACTGGTCACCGGCTTCCAACCTGACAAACAGCCATCCACCATTACTCTCTGACATCTCCCATTCAGCTACTGTTGAATCCATCTTACTACTCCGCCATTAACACCCAAAGATTGAACCTTCTTAACCAACCTTCCATGGGGAACCTTGTCAAAGGCCTTACTGAAATCCATATAGACAACATCCACTGATTTACCCTCATCAATTTCCCTAGTTACCGCTTCAAAAAATTCAAGAAGGTTTGTCAAACATGACCTTCCAGCCACAAATCCATGTTGACTGTTCCTGATCAGACCCTGTTTATCCAGATGCTTATATATATTATCTCTAAGTATCCTTTCCATTAATTTGCCCACCACTGATGTCAAACTAATAGGTCTATAGTTGCTAGGTTTATTCTTTGAACCCTTTTTAAACAATGGAACAACATGCGCAGTACGCCAATCCTCCGGCACTATTCCTGTTTCTAATGACATTTGAAACATTTCTGTCATAGCCCCTGCTATTTCTACACTAACTTCCCTCAATGTCCTAGGGAATATCTTGTCAGGACCTGGAGACTTATCCACTTTTATATTTTTCAAAAGTGTCAGTACTTCCTCCTCTTTGAATCTCATAGTTTCCATAGCTACTCTACTTTTTTCCCTTACCTCACAGAGTTCAATATCCTTCTCCTTGGTGAATACCGAAGAAAAGAAATTGTTCAATATCTCCCCCATCTCTTTTGGCTCTGCAGATAGCTGTCCATTCTGGTTCTCTAATGGTCCAATTTTATTCCTCGTTATCCTTTTGCTATTAATATAGCTGTGGAAACCCTTTGGATTTACTTTCACCTTTCTTGCCAAAGCAACCTCATATCTTCTTTTAGCCTTCCTAATTTCTTTCTTAAGATTCTTTTTACATTCTTTATACTCCTCTAGCACCTCATTTACTCCATGCCTCCTATAATTATTGTAGATATCTCTCTTTTTTCGAAACAAGTGTCCAATTTCCCTTGAAAACCATGGCTCTTTCCAATTTTTACTATTTCCTTTCAACCTAACAGGGACATAAAGATTCTGTACTCTTACAATTTCCCCTTTAAATGTCCTCCATTTCTCTTCTACATCCTTCCCATGAAACAAAGTGTCCCAATTCACTCCTTTAAAATCCTTATGCATTCCCTCAAAGTTAGCCTTTCTCCAATCAAAAATCTCCACCCTAGGTCCAGTTCTGACTCTCTCCATAATTATATTGAAACTAATGGTATTGTGATCACTGGTCCCGAAGTGCTCACCAACGCATACCTCCGTCACCTGACCTGCTTCATTTCCTAACAAGAGGTCCAGCACTGCCCCTTCTCTGGTCGATACCTCTATGTACTGCTGCAAAAAACTATCCTGCACACATTTTACAAACTCCAAACCATCCAGCCCATTTACAGAATGTGTTTCCCAGTCTATTTTTGGAAAATTGAAATCTCCCACAATCACTACCTTGTGCTTACTACTAATATCTGCCATCTCCTTACATATTTGCTCTTCCAATTCTCGCTCCCCATTTGGCGGTCTATAGTACACCCCTAAAAGTGTTGCTACACCGTTCCCACTTCTCAGTTCCACCCAAATAGCCTCCCTAGACGAGCCCTCTAACCTATCCTGCCAAAGCACTGCTGTAATATCTTCTCTGACAAACAATGCAACACCTCCCCCTCTGGTCCCTCCAATTCTATCACACCTGAAGCAACGAAATCCTGGAATATTTAGTTTCCAATCACAGCCCTCCTGCAAACATGTTTCACTGATTGCCACAACATCATATTTCCAGGTGTCAATCCAGGCTCTAAGTTCATCCACCTTACTTACAATGCTCCTAGCAATAAAATATACACATTTTAGAAACCCACCATCCCTTATTCTCTGTCTATTATCTTTTTCATCTTTCTCGCCTACATTTTGGGTCCAAGTGCTTCCCTTCTCTGCCTCTTCATCAAAACGATGTTCGACAAAACGGAAGATGAAGATCATTTCTTCTTCTGGTTGAGTAATGGTGAATATTAGAAGAAAGGGTGAAAAGATCATGAAGAGAAACAGGCAAATCATGTTTACATTTAATATATTTGAAAATAAAAATAAATATTTGGAATGCATTCAGTTTATCTACAGACAAAATTGAGTACTTCTTGAAGAGAGGGGCAGAAGGTTCTTGTGAATTTGAATGAGAAATTAATCTCATAAATTTCTTCTGTATGATGAGTAGCCTAGAAAGATAGGAAGGATAGGTAGAACCCCAAACAATATTACAATAATTGAAATAAGGAAAAATCAAACTGTAATATATTGTTAGATGGGAAGACAGGTGAATAAATGTACAAACCTTTCTCAGAATACAAAGCATTTTCATTGATCTTCTACCGAGAATATTGATATGTTCTTTCCAAGTTAAATTTTGATCAATGGTTACTCCTAAAAATGGTGTATATGTTACTTCAGGAATTTCATGTCCATTGATAAACATTTTAGATTTGTCTTCGGGAAAAAAATTGTTTTTATTGCAGAAGATCATGTAATTGCATTTTTTGATATTGAGAGAGAGCCTGTTCACTGCAAACCACTTCGAGACATGAGACATTTCTTCATTAACTAATTCAACCAATGATTTTAGATCACTATGTGAAGCTATAAGATTGGTGTCATCGGCAAACAGGATAGGAAGAAGTACTCTGCAGGTATAGGATAAGTCATTTATATAGATCAAGAACAGTAAAGGACCAAGGATGGAGCCTTGTGGTACCCCACAGTGTTATCAATTTTTTGGATGAGCTTCCATTTAGATAGACAAATTGCACTCTATTTGCTAAATAGTTGGTTAACCATAGAAGCGCTACATCCTTTACCCCATATCTATTGAGTTTAGAGATTAAGATTGAATGGTTGACTGTATCAAATGCCTTGGATAGATCTAGAAAGACACCAAGAGCAAATGTATTTTCATCTAAAGCAGTAGAGATGTTATTAATAAGTTGTAATAATGCATGCTCCGTAGAGTACTTCTTCATAAAGCCATATTGATGGTTATACAAAATATTATTCACAGTTAGATGGTTTAGGATTCTTGTGTACACTAGTCTTTCTATGATTTTTGAGAGACAGGGGAGAATAGATATTGGGCGGTAATTACCAAATTCTTTAGGGTCACCTGATTTATAGATAGGTATGACTTTGGCAATCTTCAAATCTTGAGGAATGACACCAGATTGGAGAGATAAAGAAAAAATATGTGTTAGTGGCTCAGTAATATGATCAATAACTTTTTTTAAGAGAGTGGTTCTAACTCCATCATGGCCTTCTGCAGAGTTCTTTAGACTCACAATTATGTTGTAGACTTCTTTGGGACAAGGGGGATGGAAGGTGGACAAAGTAGAGAATTGACCGTTAATCAATTTACAAGGGTCTTCATTAGAGTCCTTACTGGTTGAAGCCAAGGAGGACCCAACGTTGACAAAAAAATCATTAAAACCATCAACTATCTCCTTTGGGTTATGAATAGTACCATCTCTTCCTAACATCTCTGTGAGCACAGCAGGTGGGGCTTTTTTGCGATTTAGCACTTGGTTGATGAGGTTCCAAGTTGATTTGATGTCATTTGACGCTTGCATGAATTTATCAGTAAAGTATTTATTTTTTACTTGCCTTAAATAGTGAGTAAGATTATTTTTGTAAGTTTTATATGATTCCACATTGAATGGTGTGGGATGCAAAATAGATTTCTTGTATAGTTTATTTTTAATCAAAATGCGTTTCTTCAATTCTTTAGTGAACCAGGGTTTGTCAAATGAGGCAGTTTTCTTAATCTTGGTAGAAATTAAGGGAAAGCATTTCTCCAAAGAGGTATTAATAAGGGAAAGGAATGCCTGATAAGCTTCATTGACCTTGCAGCCTAAGAACCTCATCCCATGATAGTCCACCAATTACACATTTACAGTGGCTTGCAAAAGTATTCATACCCCTTGAATCTTTCCACATTTTGTCACGTTACAACCACAAACGTAAATGTATTTTATCGGAATTTTATGTGATAGACCAACACATAGTGGTGCATAATTGCGAAGTGGAAGGAAAATGATACATGGTTTCCAAATTTTATTACAAATAAAAAACTGAAAAGTGTGGCGTGCAAAAGTTTTCAGCCCCCTTTACTCTGATACCCCTAAATAAAATCCAGTGATACCAATTGCCTTCAGAAGTCACCTAATTAGTAAATAGAGTCCACTTGTGTGTAATCTAATCTCAGTATATATACAGCTGTTCTGTGAAGGCCTCAGAGGTTTGTTAGAGAACATTAGTGAACAAACACTGTTCCTTCGGCAGCATGAAGCCCAAGGAACACACCAGACAGGTCAGGTTCCATATTTCTATTGGTATATTTGCGATATTCTGTTCCCTTATGATCACAGCTATTGCTTTTACTTATTATGTTTGAGTTGATATGTACAATTTGGAATATAGGGAGATGATCAGAGATATCAGCTAACAATATACCAGAAGACATTTTGTAATCCAGTTGTGATCAAGTTGAATGACCAATAAGCAATAATGCAATAGCAAGGAGAGACATTAGTTTGGATGTTGTAAAATTGGTATGGGTAGAACTGTGAAATAGCCAAGGGCAGAAAACTCTTGTTGGAGTTGTATACAGACCACCAAACAGCAGTAGGGAGGTTGGGGGTAGCATCAAGCAGGAAATTTGGGATGCGTGCAGCAAAGATACAGCGGTTATCATAGGTGTCTTTAATTTACCGATAGATTGGGCCAACCACATTGGGAACAGCGCTGAGGAGGATTTCCAGTAATGTATATGGGATAGGTTTTTAAACCTACATGTAGAGGAACTGACTAGAGGGCAGGCTGGATATTGTATGAAGAGGAAAGATTAATTAGCGATCTTGTTGTGCAAAGCCCTTGGGCATCCGTGACCATAATATGGTGGAATTCCACATTAGAATGGACAGGGACACGGTTAATTCAGAGACCAGGGTCTGATGGTCTGCATCCTAGACTCCTCAAGAAGTTGACCCTAGGATGCATTAGTCATCATTTTTCACTGTTCTCTCGACTCTGCATCAGTTCCTATGGACTGGAGGGTAGCCAATGTAACTCCACACAGAAAACGAGGAATTATAGACCAGTTAGCCTTACATCGGTGGTGGGGGAGATGCTGGAGTGGAATATTAAAGATGTTATAGCAGCGTATTTGGAAAGCAATGACGGGGTCGGTCAAAGTCAGCAAGGGGAAACCATGCTTTGCTAATATTTTGGAATTTTTTGAGGATGTAACAAGTAGATTGGATAAAGGAGAGCCAGTGGATGTGGTGTATCTGGACTTGCAGAAAGCCTTTGACAAAGTCCCACAAAAGAGATTAGTGTGCAGGATTAGAGCACATGGTATTGGGGGTAGAGTATTGACATGGATAGAGAATTGGTTGGTAGACAGGAAGCAAAGAGTAGCAATTAACGGGTCCTTTTCAGAATGGCAGGCAGTGACTAGTGGGGTACCGCAAGGCTCGGTGCAAGGTCCCGGTTGTTTACAATATATATCAACGATTTAGACGAGGGAATTAAATGTAACATCTCTAAGTTTGCAGGTCATACAAAGCTAGGTGTCAGTGTGGGCTGCGAGGAAGATGCTATGTGGCTGCTGGGCTTATAGCATCTTGTATAGGTTGGGTGTGTGGGCAGAAGCATGGCAGATGCAGCATAATGTGGATAAATGTGAGGTTATCCACTTTGGTGGCAAGAACAGGAAGGTAGATTATTATCGGAATGGTGTCATTGTTATTAGGAAAAGGGGAGGTGCAATGAGACCTAGGTGTGCTTGTACATCAGTTACTGAAAGTAAGCATTCAGGAACAGCAGAGAGTGAAGAAAGCTCATGGCATGTTGGCCTTCATTGCGAGAGGATTTGAGTTTAGGAGCAAGGAGGTCCTACTGCAGTTGTACAGAGCCCTGGTGAGATCACACCTGGAATATTGTGTGCAATTTTCATCTCCTAATTTGAGGAAGGACATTCTTGCTATTGAGGGAGTGCAGCGTAGGTTCACCAGGTTAATTCCCGGGATGGTGGGACTGACGTATGATGAAAGAATGGGTTGACTGGACTTGTATTCGCTGTAATTTAGAAGGATGAGAGGGAATCATGTAGAAACATATAACATTCTTCGAGCATTGGACAGGGTAGATGCAGGCATAATGTCCCGATGTTGGGGGAGTCCAGAACTAGGGGTCACAGGTTGAGAATTTAAGGGATATACCATTTCGGACTGAGATGAGGAAAAACTTTTTCACCCAGAGAGATGTGAATCTGTGGAATTCTCTGCCGCAGAAGGCAGTGGAGGCCAATTCACTGGACGGTTTCTTTTTTTAAAAATATTTTTATTAGAAGTAATTACATATTAAGAAGAAATAATATACGATCAAAGAAAAAGAAAATATTATCGTCACATACATTCTTAATATTTTTAAAATTTACAGTCAATCTTATTTATACTTCTATATTTTTTTATTTTATAACAGTACGAAATAGAGACAGGTAATAAAGAGAAAGAGAAATAAAAAAGATAAATAAAATGAGTGGAGTATTAAACAAGATATTCTTCATTGGAGATATATTCATGATCTATTGTATATAATTCTTCATCTATTCCTTCATTCAGGCTTCAGTCATGGCCTCAAACCGGACCATCTTAACCCTTTAAATATTCAATAAATGGAGACCATATTCCTCTGAATTGATCCAACCTGTCCATCAGGACAAGTCTTAATCGTTCCAGGTGAAGTGTCTCCGACATTTCTGTAATCCACATTTTAATTGTAGGGACTGGACGGTTTCAATAGAGTTAGATTTAGCTCTTAGGGCTAACGGAATCAATGGATATGGGGAGAAGGCAGGAACGGGGTACTGATTTTGGATGATCAGCAATGATCATATTGAATGGCGGTGCTGGCTTGAAGGGCCAAATGGCCTACTCCTGCACCTATTTTCTATCTTTCTATGTTTCTATGTTTCTAACGCATAATCTGAGATCGAACGGCCCACTCATGCGATCTATCTGTTACCTTTTGTCCTCCTATATTATATCAAATTCATTTCAACTCGCTGCCATATCGATCAGGTTCCCCGTGTCTTCTCCAAGACTACAGTAGTCCATTAAATTGATGCGGGAAAAACAAAATTAACTTTATTAACGCCTCATATGTCCCTCTAATTGTTTGTTTTTATGTGGCTCTGCACAGATGGTCTTTGTTATCATAAGAATGCACATTGAATAAATGATAAAATGACTAATAGCATAAGGAAGGAATGCATTAAGATTCTGTCAAATCATAATATCCCCCCCTCTTGTACATTTTCTGTGGTGAAATTATGAATGATGGGCAAGAGCCCACCATGTAACTGAAAGGAAACACCTGTGTCGGCCGTGCTGCTAAATTAATCAGTCTGCTACTCAAACACTGAAAATTCTGATGGTGAATAACAACTAATAAAATAAAAAACTACCTCGCAATCTATATCTCGCAAACTTCCAGCTACCAATCGTACTGGTTAAATGCTGCATCATTTCGATTAAACTGTCAGGAGTATACATTCTGATCATGTAAATCCCGGCTACTGTGTTTGATTGGGATTAGCTTTCACGTGTACAGTGGGCATCCACGCCTCTTGGATTCTGTATGGAATCTGTTTAGAGATTATCTGACAGAGTTATCAGGTAGTTCATATCATGGGTATGATTGCTAGTCACACACCACACAGATAGTGACCTGAGTAAAACAGATTAAAATACCGAATGGATGTTCATTATCTTCCAGTTTAGCGAAGGCCAGAGGTGTCCACATTGTTTCCCTTTGCACACTGAAGCCGAGCACATGAAGTGAACGCTTCTGTGTGAAGGTCACTGGGTGATATAATGTAGGCGTGTGTGAAAATTTAAAACATATCTGGGATGATCAGTGGGGTCTGGATTCCATGTACTTTAGCCAGAGCACACAGACGTTTTACAAATTGACCAATGCTGCGATCCATGTGTCCCCCGCGTATTTTCCTGCACCAGTCATCTCTTTCTGACTATTGAGTGCGGTAGAAATACTCCTTTAGCGCATGCACTGCCGTGCACTTACATTAAACCTATCAACCCATATGATTTAATTGTTAATTAATTGTATATTTCACTTTGTTTTAGTAAATTAATGCACCGCAATACAACAAAATTTATGAAAGGAAAGGATTTATGAATTGTAGTGGAGTAGTGGAGTTGGGGATGGCATCAAACAGGAAATTAGAAATGTGTGCAACAAGGGTAAAACAGTTATATTGGGTGCTTCAAACAACATATAGATTGGGTGAATCAAATGGGCAGGGGTGCTGAGGAAGAGGATTTCTTGGAATGTATGTGGGATAGTTTTCTAAACCAACATGTAGAGGAACCAATGAGAGAGCAGGCTATTCTAGACTGGGTATTGAGTAGTGAGGAAGGGTTAGTTAGCAGTCTTGTTGTGCATGGCCCGTTGGGCAAGAGTGACCATAAATATGGTTGTGGTCTTCATTAGGATTGAGAGTGACATAATTAAGTCAGAAAAAAGGGTTCTGAACTTAAACAAAGGTAACTTTGAAGGTATGAGACGTTAATTGGCCAAGATCAACTGGCAAGTGAATCTTCAAGGGTTGACAGTGGATGTGCAATGGAAGGTATTTAAAGACTGCATGGATGAACTACAACTATTGTTCATCCCAGTTTGGCAAAAGAATAAATCAGGGAAGGTAGAGCATCCATGGATCACAAGGGAAATCAGGGATAGTATAACAACAAAAGATGAAGCATAAAAATTAGCCAGAAAAAGCAGCCAACCAGAGGACAGGGAGAAATTCAGAGTCCTGCAGTGAAGGACAAACGGCTTAATTAGGAAAGGGAAAATAGATTATGAAAGAAAACTGGCAGGGAACATAAAAACTGACTGAAAAACTGAAACTTTTTACTGAAAACTGAAAAAGTTTTTATAGATATGTGAAGAGAAAGAGTTTAGTTAAAACAAATGTAGGTCCGATAATGCTGAGCTGTGATTAAATGGTTAAATCAAAGACTCACCACTCTCTGTGTGAAAAATGTTTTCCTCATCTCGGTCCTAAAGGAATTCCCCCTTATCCTTAGACTTTGACCCCTTGTTCTCAACATCGGGAACAATCTTCCTGCATCTAGCCTATCCAACCCCTTAAGAATTTTGTACGTTTCTATAAGATCCCCCCTCAGTCTTCATAATTCTAGCGAGTACAAGCCAAGTCTATCCAGTTTTTCCTCATATGACAGTCCTGACATCCCAGGAATCAGTCTGGTGAACCTTCTCTGTACGGCCCTATGGAAATAATGTATTTTCTCAGATTTGGAGACCAAAACTGTACGCAATACTCCAGGTGTGGTCTCACCAAAACCCTGTACAACTGCAGTAGAACCTCCCTGCTCCTATACACAAACCCTTTTGCTATGAATGCTAACATACCATTTGCTTTCTTCACTGCCTGCAGCACCTGCATGCCTACTTTCAATGAATGGTGTACCATGACACCCAGGTCTCGTTGCATCTCCCCTTTTCCTAATTTGTCACCATTCAAATAATAATCTACCCTCCTGTTTTTGCCACCAAAGTGGATAACCTCACATTTATCCACATTATACTGCATCTGCCATGCATTTGCCCACTCACCCAGCCTATCCAAGTCACCATGCAGCCTCCTAGCATCCTCCTCACACCTAACACTACCCCCCAGCTTAGTGTCATCCGCAAACTTGGAGATGTTGCATTCAATTCCCTAATCCAAATCATTAATATATATTGTAAATAGCTGGGGTCCCAGCACTTAACCTTGCGGTACCCGACTACTGCCTGCCATTCTGAAAAGGACACGTTTACTCCTACCCTTTGCTTCCTGTCTGCCAGTCAGTTCTCTATCCACATCAATACTGATCCCCCAATAGCATGTGCTTTAAGTTTGTATAGTAATCTCTTATGTGGGACCTTGTCGAAAGCCTTCTGAAAGTCTAGATATAACACATCCACTAGTTCTCCCTTATCCACTCTGCTGGTTACATCCTCGAAAAATTCTATAAGATTCGTCAGACATGATTTACCTTTCGTAAATCCATGCTGACTTTGTCTAATGATTTCACCACTTTCCAAATGTACTGCTATCCCATCTTAATAACTGACTCTAGCTGTTTTCCCACTACCAATGTTAGACTAACTGGTCTGTAATTCCCCATATTTTCGCTCTCCCTCCTTTTTTAAAAAGTGCGGCTACATTAGCTACCCTCCAATCCTCAGGAACTACTCCAGAATCTGAGGAGTTTTGAAAAATTATCACTAATGCATCCACTATTTTTGTGGCTACTTCCTTGAGTACTCTGGGATGCAGACTATCTGGCCCTGGGGATTTATCGGCCTTTAATCCATTCAATTTACCCAACACCACTTCCCGGCAAACCTGGATTTCAATCAGTTCCTCCATCTTATTTGACCCCTGATCCCCTGCTATTTCCGGCAGATTATTTATGTTTCCTCAGTGAAGACAGAAGCAAAGTAGTTATTCAATTGGTCTGCCATGTCCTTGTTCCCCATGATCAATTCACCTGTTTCTGACTGCAAGGGACCTACATTTGTTTTAACTAAACTTTTTCTCTTGACATATCTATAAAAGCTTTTACAGTCTGTTTTTATGTTCCGTGCCAGTTTTCTTTCATAATCTATTTTCGCTTTCCTAATTAAGCACTTTGTCCTCCTCTGCTGGACTCTGAATTTTTCCCAGTCCTCTGGTAGGCTGCTTTTACTGGCTAATTTGTATGCTTCATCTTTTGTTTTGACACTATCCCTGATTTCCCTTGTTATCCACGGACGCACTACCTTCCCAGATTTATTCTTTTGCCAAACTGGGATGAACAATTGTTGTAGTTCATCCATGCAGTCTTTAAATGCCTTCCATTGCATATCCACCGTCAACCCTTTAAGAATCACTTGCCAGTCTATCTTGGCCAGTTCACGTCTCATACCCTCAAAGTTACCTTTCTTTAAGTTCAGAACCCTTGTTTCTGAATTAACAATGTCACTCTCCATCCTAATGAAGATCTCAACCATATTATGGTCACTCTTGCCCAAGGGGCCAAGCACAACAAGACTGCTAACTAACCCTTCCTCATTATTCAGTACCAAGTCTAGAATAGCCTGCTCTCTCGTTGGTTCCTGTACATGTTGGTTTAGAAAACTATCCCGCATACATTCCAAGAAATCCTCTTGCTCAGCACCCCTGCCAATTTGATTCACCCAATCTATATGTAGATTGAAGTCACCCATTATAACTGTTTTACCATTGTTGCACACATTTCTAATTTCATGTTTGATGCCATCCCCAACTCCACTACTACTGTTAGGTGGCCTGTAAACAACTCCCACTGGCATTTTCTGCCCCTTAATGTTTCGCAGCTCTAACCATATCGATTCCACATCCTCCATGCTAATGTCCTTCCTTTCTGTTGCATTAATTTCCTCTCTAGCCCACAATGCTACTCCACCTCCTTTTACTTTCTGTCTATCCCTCCTGAATATTGAATATCCCTGGATATTCAGCTCCCAGCCTTGGTCACCCTGGAGTCATGTTTCCGTGATCCCAACTATTATCATATTCATTAATAACTATCTGCACATTCAACTCATCCACCGTATTACAAATGCTCCTTGCATTGAGACACAAAGCCTTCAGGCTTGTTTTTACAACACTCTTACCCCTTATACAATTATGTTGAAAAGTGGCCCTTTTTGATTTTTGCCCTGATTTTTCTGCCTGCCCCTTTTACTTTTCACCTTGCTACCTATTGCTTCTACCCTCATTTTACATCCCTCAGTCTCTCTGCTCATGTTCCCATATATATTAACGATTTAGACGATGGAATTAAATGTAACAATAAGTTTGCGGGTGACACAATGCTGGGTGGCAGTGTGGGCTGCGAGGAAGATTCTATGAGGCTGCGGGGTGACTTGTATAGGTTGGTTGAGTGGGAAGAAGCAGGGCAGTGCTGAATAATGTGGGTTAATGTGACGTTATCTACTTTGGTGGGAAAAACAAGAAGGCAGATTATTACCCGAATGGCGTCAATTTACGAGAAGTGGAGGTACAACGAGACCTGGCTGTGCTTGTACATCAGTCACTGGAAGTGAGCATGCAGGTACTGTAGACAGTGAAGAAAGCTAATGGCATGTTGGCCTTCATAGTGAGGGGATTTGAGTTTAGGAAGTTCTACTGCAGTTGTACAGAGCCCTGGTGAGACTGCACCTGGAGTATTGTGTGTCATTTTGATCCCCTAATTTGAGAAGGACATTATTGCTATTGAGTGAGTGCAGCATAGGTTTAACATGTTAATTCCCAGGATGATGGGACTGATGTACAATGAAAGAATGCATCGACTGGACTTGCATTCGCTGGAATTTAGTAGGAAGAGAGGGGATCTTGTAGAAACATATAAAATTATTAGAGCAGTGGACAGGGTAGATGCAAGCATGATGGTCCCGATGTTGGGGGAGTCCAAAACCAGGGTCACAGTTTAAGATTAAGGGATAGGCCATTTAGGACTGAGATGAGGTGTGAATCTGTGGGATTCTCTGCTAGATTCACTGGATGTTTTCAAGAGAAAGTTAGAGTTAGCTCTTAGCGTTAATGAATTCTAGGGATATGGGGAAAATGCTGGGACTGATTTTGGATGATCTGCAATGATCATATTGAATGGTGGCACTGGCTCGAAGGGCCGAATGGCCTACTCCTGCACCTAATTTCTAAGTTTCTATGTTTCGAACCTGTAATCTGAGATGGAACGGCCCACTCATGCAATTTATCTGTAACCTTTTGTCTGCCCATGTAATATCAAATTCATTTTAATTCGGAAACATATCGATCATCTTCCCCATTTCTTCTACAAGACTATAGTTCATTAAATCAAAGTGGGGAAAACTAAATGAACTTTATTAATGCCTCACACTTCCCTCTAATTGTTTGTGTTTATGTGGCTCTGCAGAGATAGTCCTTATTATCATAAGAATGCGCATTGAATAAATGATAAAATGACTAATAGTATAAGGAATGAATGCATTTAAGATTCTGCCGAATCAGAATATCCCCCTCTTCCACATTTTCTGTGGCCAAAGACAAAACATTTCATAATGAATGATGGGCAAGAGCCCACCATGTAACTGAACGGAAACACCTGTGTCGGCCGTGCTGCTAAATTAATCAGGCACTTTCATTCTGCTACTCAAACACTGAAAACTCTGATGGTGAATAACAACTAACAAAATAAAAAACTACCTAGCAACAGATCTCGCAAATTCCAGCTACCAATCTTATTGGTTACATGCTGCATCATTTTGGTTAAACTGTCAGGAGTACCAATTCTGATCATGTACATTGGCTTGCAAAAGTTTTCATACCCTTGAACTTTTCCACATTTTGTCACGTTACAACCACAAACGTAAATGTTTTTTATTGGGATTTTATGTGAAAGACCAACACGAAGTTACGCACATAATTGTGAAGTGGAAGGAAAATGATACACGGTTTTCAATTTTGTTTTCAAATAAAAAACTGAAAAGTGTGGTGTGCAAAAGTATTCAGCCCCCTTTATTCTGATACCCCTAAATAAAATCCAGTGCAACCAATTGCCTTCAGCTGTCACCTAATTAGTAAATAGAGTCCACTTGTGTGTAATCTAATCTCATTATGAATCCAGCTGTTCTGTGAAGGCCTCAGAGGTTTGTTAGAGAACATTAGTGAACAAACAGCATCATGAAGCCCAAGGAACACACCAGACAGGTCAGGGATAAAGTTGTGGAGAAGTTTAAAGCAGAGTTAGGTTATAAAAAAATATCCCAAGCTTTGAACATCTCACGGAGCACTGTTTAATCCATCATCAGAAAATGGAAAGAGTATGGCACAACTGCAAACCTACCAAGACATGGCCGCCCACCTAAACTGACAGGCCAGGCAAGGAGAGCATTGATCAGAGAAGCAGCCATGGTAACTCTGGAGGAGCTGCAGAGATCCACAGCTCAGGTGGGAGAATCAGTCCACAGGACAATTATTAGTCGTGCACTCAACAAATTGATGGAAGAGTGGCAAGAAGAAAGCCATTGTTGAAACAAAGCCATAAGATGTCCCGTTTGCAGTTTGCCACAAGCCATATGGGGGACACAGAAAACATGTGGAGGAAGGTGCTCTGGTCTGATGAGACCAAAATTGAAGTTTTTGGCCTAAATGCAAAACGCTATGTGTGGCAGAAAACTAACACAGCACATCACCCTGAACACACCATCCCCACTGTGAAACATGCTGGTAGCAGCGTTATGCTGTGGGGATGCTTTACTTCAGCAGGGACAGGGAAGCTGGTCAGAGTTGATGGGAAGATGGATGGAGCCAAATACAGGGCAATCTTGGAAGAAAACCTGAGTCTGCAAAAGACTTGAGACTGGGGCGGAGGTTCACCTTCCAGCAGGACAACGACCCTAAACATACAGCCAGAGCTGCAATGGAATGGTTTAGATCAAAGCATATTCATGTGTTAGAATAGCCCAGTCAAAGTCCAGACCTAAATCCAATTGAGAATCTCTGGCAAGACTTGAAAATTGCTGTTCACAGACGCTCTCCATCCAATCTGACTGAGCTTGAGCTATTTTGCAAACAAGAATGGACTAAAATGTCAGTCTCTAGATGTGCAAAGCTGGTAGAGACATACCCCAAAAGACTTGCAGCTGTAATTGCAGCGAAAAGTGGTCCTACAAAGTATTGACTCAGGGGGGCTGAATACTTTTGCACACCACGCTTTTCAGTTTTTTAAGTACTCCCCACTCATCAGACGCGTTAAACCACAGTGAGGACAGTCAAGGTTTGGTCAGATGAAGCGGACTCCACACTCCAGCAGCGGTTTGGTAACACTGACTGGGATGCGTTTGCAGCTCAGGCCACCCTTGACTCCCACACTGACATTGATGCCTATACTTCCTCTGTTCTGGACTTCATCAATTCCTCCATCAACAGTGTCACCACTGTCAAACAAATCACCACGTACCCGAATCAGAAGCCATGGATGAACAGCGAGGTCAGGCGACTGCTGAAAGCACGGGACTCGGCTTTCAGGTCAGGCGATGACCGTGCCTATAGTTCATCGAGGGCCAATCTGAAGAGGGGCATCAAGAACGCCAAACACAGATACAAGCTGCGGATCGAGGAGCACTTCGGCAGCAACTCCGACCCCCGAAGCATGTGGCATGGCATCCAGGCCATCACTGACTACAGAGTCACCAACTCCACCCCCACTTCCAGCGACGCATCCTTCCTCGAGGAACTCAATCACTTTTATGGCCGCTTTGAAAGGGACAACCAAGAGTTGGCCATCAAGGCTGTGCTCCCCGATGACCACCAGCCCCTCACACTCAACCCCTACGACGTGCACGTGGCACTGAGTAGGATCAATGTACGTAAGGCTGCCGGCCCTGACGGCATCCCCGGGCGCGTCCTCAGGACCTGTGCTGCACAGCTGACAGACGTCTGGACTGACATCTTCAACCTGTCACTTGCCCAGGCAGTTGTCCCCACGTGCCTTAAAACTACCCCCATCGTGCCAGTGCCAAAACACTCCACTGCGGCGAGCCTCAACGACTTCCGCCCAGTTGCACTCACCCCTATCATCGCCAAGTGCTTTGAAAGGCTGGTCATGGCACACCTCAAATGCTGCCGACCTCCCACTCTGGACCCCTACCAGTTTGCATACCGCAAGAACAGGAGCACGGAGGATGCCATCTCAACGGCACTCCACTCCGCCCTCTCCCACCTCGACAACAGAAACACTTATGTGAGAATGCTGTTCATCGACTACAGCTCAGCATTCAACACCATTATCCCCTCCAAATTGATCGCCAAACTCGATGACCTGGGCATCAACCCCTCCCTCTGCAATTGGTTACTGGACTTTCTAACGAACAGACCACAGTCTGTTAGGTTGGATAACCACTCCTCTTCTACGCTCACCCTGAGCACTGGCGTACCCCAGGGCTGCGTGCTGAGCCCCCTCCTCTACTCCATCTTCAACTACGACTGCACACCTGTACATGGTACCAACACCATCATCAAGTATGCAGATGACACGACGGTGATTGGCCTCATCAGCGACAACGATGAGTCAGCCTACAGGGAGGAGGTTCAGCTCCTAACAACATGGTGTGCCAACAATAACCTGGCCCTCAACTCCAAGAAGACCAAGGAGCTCATTGTTGACTTCAGGAGATCTGCACGCACAACCCCATCCATATCAACGGGACGGAGGTGGAACGTGTCTCCAGCTTCAGGTTCCTGGGGGTCAACATCTCCGATGACCTCTCCTGGACCCACAACACATCCTCGCTGATCAAGAAGGCTCACCAACGTCTCTTCTTCCTGAGGAGACTTAAGAAGGTCCACCTGTCTCCCCAGATTCTGGTGAACTTCTACCGCTGCACCTTCGAGAACATCCTTACCAACTGCATCACAGTATGGTATGGTAACTGCTCTGTTGCCGACCGGAAAGCTCTGCAGAGGGTGGTGAAGATCGCCCAACGCATCACAGGCTCCTCACTCCCCTCCATTGAGTCTGTCCATAGTAAACGATGCCTGCGCAGGGCGCACAGCATCGCCAGGGACAGCTCACACCCCAACCATAGACTGTTTACCCTCCTCCCATCCGGGAGACGCTACAGGTCCATCCGCTGCCGGACCAGCAGGCTCAAGAACAGCTTCTTCCCTGCGGCTGTCACACTTCTCAACGCTGCACCTCAATGACTGCCTGTCTCCACCCCTCACCCCCCCCTCACCCCCCCCCCCCCCCCCCCCACCCCCCCGGACTATGCAATCACCAGCAAATTGCACGGACACCACTGTACATGTATATGTATTACTTGTTTATTCATAAGTTCGCCCTTCGGAGATACCAACTGCATTTCGTTGTCTCTGTATTGTACACTGCACAATGACAATAAAGATTGAATTGAATTGAATTATTTGTAATAAAATTTGGAAACCATGTATAATTTTCCTTCCACTTCATAATTATGCACCACTTTGTGTTGGTCTATCACATAAAATCCCAATAAAAAGACGTCTATTCAATGTCATGTACTCAAAAAGAGTGAATGATACTGAACTAGCTGTCATATCCTTAGATGCTGAAAAAGCATTTGACCAGTTTGCATGGCCATATTTATTTAAAATAATGCAGAAATTTCAACTGGGGGATATATTCTCCAAATGGGTAAAAATCATATACTCGAATCCAACTGCAAGAATATTAACAAATCAAATGCTATCAGCAAAATTTAAACTCTTTAGGGGTTGTAGACAAGGATGCCCGTTATCACCATTACTATTTGCTCAGGTAATAGAACCATTAGCCGAAAGGATTAGATCAGAACCAGAAATATATGGATATAATACCAAAACTACAAGGAATAAAATATCTCTATACGCAGACGACATCTTAATTTATATTACAAAACCGGAGATTAATATTCCTAATCTATTTAATGTTATAACTAAGTTTAGTACATTTTCTGGGTATAGAATTAATTGGAATAAAAGTGAAATTATGCCTATAACTGGAATAAAATTAAATATATTAGAACAATTCCCACTTAAAATAGTTACGGACAAACTCAAATATTTAGGAATTAATGTATCTAAATCGTATAACTGTCTATTTAAATATAATTACCCACAATTATTAAATAAACTAAAAAAATATATTTTATATTGGAAAACACTACCTATATCAATGATCGGTAGAATAAATGCTATAAAAATGATTTGTTTACCACAATTGTTATATTTATTTCAAGCAATTCCCTTATATCTCCCTAAAATGTTTTTTTAAAATATAGATACTTTGGTTAATAGTTTTATTTGGGGCTATAAAAACCATCGAATAAGTAAAAAACATCTATGTAAATCTAAAATAAATGGTGGACTAGCACTACCAAATTTCCTATATTATTTCTGGGCAGTTCAGATTAAGAATATGAATTTTTGGTTGGTAAATTTAGATCATGAACCAAGCTGGCTAAAGATGGAAAAGGAAGACTGTTTGCCTTTTGATGTAGGTTCGATTCTTTTTGCACCAAGGGAAGTACAAAAAAAAATGTATGGTAACAACCCTATAATTCATAGCAATAGACGTATTTGGAAAACAAATAGTTAAGACCCTACATATGGATAATTTGTCACTTTGTTTGCCAATTATGAATAATCCTTTGTTTAAGCCCTCTGTATTGGACAAGGGGTTTAAACATTGGAATGATTTAGGAATTAAAAGGATAGAACACCTTTATAAGGAAGGAAAATTTCTCTCATTTCAAGAGTTACAGGATATCTATGGATTGCAGTCAAATAACATATTTAGGTATTTACAAATTAGAAATTATATTAAGTCAAATATGCAAGACTATAAAAATAGAAAACCAGGATTATTAGATGAATTGTTTAATAAAACACCCAAATACAGAAAAATTAATAGCGTATATATATAATACTATTTTGGATAAGGAAATCCCAACTTCGGAAATATATCGACAAACATGGGAAAATGAAATGGGTTTATCTATAAACGAAGGAAATTTGGGAAGAAAGTCTACAATGTATACATCGTTGCTCATTAAATGCTAGACATATATTGATACAATTTAAGGTATTACACAGATTACATTACTCAAAAACGAAATTAAATAGAATTTATTCTAACATTTCTCCTATTTGTGATAAATGTCAGAACTTGGAAGCTAATTTAACACATAGTTTTGTAACATGTATAAAACTTAATTATTATTGGATAGAAATCTTTAGAGTTATTTCTGAAGTTCTTAAAATTAAACTAGACCCAGATCCAAAATTAATAATATTAGGAGTCCCGGATTCAAATCTAACATTAACAGTAAACCAAAGAAATTTCTTGGATTACTGTTTGATAATAGGGAAAAAATTAATATTGAAATTTTGGAAGGGAACATTATCCCCCACAATTAAAATGTGGACAGTGGAAATGTTGGAGACGTTGCATTTGGAAAGAATCAGATTTGGCCTATTGGACAAATACGAACTCTTTGAACAGATATGGTCTCCATATACAGAATATTTGAAGGGGTAGCTGTTCTTGGCATCACAACTCAATGGGTACCCGGCAGGATTAGATGAAAATAACTCTGTGTTTCTCTTTTTGATTTGTATACATGTCTCCATTAATATTGTATTTGAAATTGTTATTCACTATTAAGATGTATAGTATAATCTCTCTCTTTTTCTATATAATACTTTATTTTAATTAAATACATATAACAAGAATATATACATATACATATATATTTTTTCTCTTTTTTCTTTTTCTCTTTCTTTATAATCAAAATTATTATTTAATCACCACTCTTATTGATTAAAATCTATTCTTTTCTTTTTCTACTTTAAAAAAAATAGAAGTTTATAAGTACTATTCGTAACATTTGTATACTTATTGAAATAAGTTGGTTGTGTATTTGAAAAGTTGTAATACCGTTGTTATGATGGATTCCTTTTAATAAAAATATTATTACATAAAATCCCAATAAAATACATTTACGTTTGTGGTTGTAACGTGACAAAATGTGGAAAAGTTCAAGTGGTATGAAAACTTTTGCAAGCCACTGTATATCCCGGCTACTGTGTTTGATTGGGTTCTCTTTCACATGTACAGTGGG
This sequence comes from Okamejei kenojei, assembly GCA_035221665.1. Lineage (NCBI taxonomy): Eukaryota > Metazoa > Chordata > Chondrichthyes > Rajiformes > Rajidae > Okamejei > Okamejei kenojei. The sequence goes on from CM069132.1 coordinate 164,228,524, forward strand.
CATCAATGTCTTTTAGATTCTGTATGGAATCTGTTTAGAGATTATCTGACACAGAGATATAAGGTAATTGCGAATCACACACCACACAGATAGTGACCTGAGTAAAACAGAGTAAAATACCGAATGGATGTTCATTATCTTCCAGTTGACGAAGGCCAGAGGTGTCCACATTGTTTCCCTTTGCACACGGAAGCCGGGTACATGAAGTGAGCGCTTCTGCGTGAAGGTCACTGGGTGATATACAGCGTAGGTTCCCCAGGTTAATTCCCAGGATGGCGGGACTGACATATGATGAAAGAATGGGTCGACTGGGCTTGTATTCACTGGAATTTAGAAGGATGAGAGGATATCTTGTAGAAATATATACAATTCTTAAACGATTGGGGAGGCTAGATGCAGAAAAATGTTCCCCTTGTTTGGGGAGTCCAGAACCAGGGGTCACAGTTTATGAATAGGGTGTAGGCTATTTATCACTGAGATGAGGAAAACCTTTTTCACCCAGAGAATTGTGAATCTGTGGACTTCTCTGCCACAGAAGGCAGTGGAGGCCAATTCGTTGGATGTTTTCAAGAGAGAGTTAGATTTAGCCCCTATGGCTAACGGAATCAAGGGATATGGGGATGAAGCAGGGACGGGGTACTGATTTTGGATGATCAGCCACGATCATGTTGAATGGCGGTGCTGACTCAAAAGGCCAAATGCCCTAGTCCTGCACCTATTGTCTATGTTTCAATGTGTCTCTGCCTCATCACGCACAACCAGGCCAGGATCATCATGGGTCAGCTTCAGGCTACTTTATTTCCATCCAATAACTGAATACATATATTAATTTGCACAAACTACGAGTTCTGGATTTCGTTACCTCAAATGAACGTGGATATAATCTCCATTATATTATCAAATGACGAGCAGAAAACCATCTGAAGCATTCACCATGCTTTTGAATCGGTTGAAGATTTGCATGGGGCACGGCCTCATTCTCGACTGCGTTGGTCGGGACAATTAGATGCTGTTTCTGTCTGTCAGTGTTCTAATCTGGGACTTCTATTTCTGAGATTATTTACATTAATGTGTCGGTCGCGTCCAGCTGCGCTCACATCTAAAATAAACACAAAAAACAATGTTCCTCAAAGCGTTTTTCACAACTGACCAGAGGGATTCTTTTGTGGCCACTGCCAGCAATAGTAAAGTGACCTGAGATTTCCCGGACAGGATTATCAGGTTTTATTTTGTGCAAAGGGGACTTCCCTGCAATACGATGGCAGAGAATAACGCGGCGTTTGTGTGAGGGCAATGCAAGTATGCGACACCACTTCTGGAGAGCAGGCTGCTCTTCCACAGTGTCCATTTGCAAGGGGATTGAAACCATTTGAACTCAGCACCTTTCATCTTGACCAAAGGACACTCGGACTGACCCAAACATGCCGCAATATTTAACGTCCATAGATTTAACTGCAAAACGTTTACATTTCAAGATTGAAAATTGAAACATTTCAGATTGGGTCACAATATGTACTTTCCAGAGTCTCAATGTCCTAAATCTCCCCACAGCCACTCCGAGCTTTAAAATTGCTTCCCTGATCAGAATTTACCATATATATTAATGATTTGGAAGAGGGAATTAGGAGCAGCACTAGCAAGTTTGCGGATGACTCAAAGCTGGGTGGCAGTGTGAACTGTGAAGAGGATGTTAGGAGGTTGCAGGGTGACCTGGACAGGTTGAGTGAGTGGGCAGATACGTGGCAGATGCAGTATAATACAGAACCAGGGGCCACAGTCTTAGAATAAAGGGGAGGTCATTTAAGACTGAGGTGAGAAAAACCGTTTTCACCCAGAGAGTTGTGAATTTAAGGAAATCCCTGCCACAAAGTGCAGTGGAGGCCAAATCACTTGATGGATTTAAGAGAGAGTTTAGATGGAGCTCTAGGGGCTAGTGGAATCAAGGGATATGGGGAGAAGGCAGGCACGGGTTATTGATAGGGGACGATCAGCTATGATCATAATGAATGGCGGTGCTGGCTCGAAGAGTTGAATAGAAACACAGAAAATAGGTGCAGGAGCAGGCCATTGGGCCCTTCGACCCTGCACCGCCATTCAATATAATCATGGCTGATCATCCAACTCAGTATCCCTTACCTGCCTTCTCTCCAAACCCCCTGATCCCTTTAGCCACAAGGGCCACATCTAACTCCCTCTTAAATATAGCCAATGAACTGCCCTCAAACTACCTTCTGTGGCAGAGAATTCCAGAGATTCACCACTCTCTGTGTGAAAAATGTCTTTCTCATCTCGGTCTTAAAAGATTTCCCACTTATCCCGAAACTGTGATCACTTGTCCTGAACTTCCCCAATATCGGGAACAATTTTCCTGCATCTATCCTGTCCAACCTCTTAAGAATTTTGTAAGTTTCTATAAGATCCCCCCTCAATCTTCTAAATTGTAGCGAGTACAAGCCGAGTCTATCCAGTCTTTCTTCATATGAAAGTCCTGACATCCCAGGAATCAGTCTGGTGAACCTTCTCTGTACTCCCTCTATGGCAAGAATGTCTTTCCTCAGATTTGGAGACCAAAACTGTACTCAATACTCCAGGTGTGGTCTCACCAAGACCCTGTACAACTGCAGTAGAACCTCCCTGCTCCTCTCCTCAAATCCTTTTGCTATGAATGCTAACATACCATTCGCTTTCTTCACAGCCTGCTGCACCTGCATGCCTACTTTCAATGACTGGCGTACCATGACACCCAGGTTTCGTTGCATCTCACCTTTTCCTAATCGGCCACCATTCAAATAATAGTCTACTTTCCTGTTTTTGCCACCAAAGTGGATAACCTCAGAAAGAATCTTCTTTCTGCTTTACTTTCTCACATTTCTTTTTCCACTCTACACTCACTAGTCTATTCTTCACTCTTCACTACTTCTTTCTTTCTCATTTCTTTCTAAAAAAAAATGTTTTAAAAAAAAGTTGTACAAATAATGTTTTAATAATTCTGGGAACATGTAAAAAGGTACCATTAAAATGTAATGTACTTACTTCTAATAAATATAAAAATAAAAAATAAAACCTCACATTTATCCACATAATACTGCATCTGCCATGCATTTGTCCACTCACCCAGCCTATCTAAGTCACCTTGCAGCCTCCTAGCATCCTGCTCACACCTAACACTGCCCCCCCAGCTTCATGTCATCCGCAAACTTGGAGATGTAGCATTCAATTCCCTCGTCCAAATCATTAATATATATTGTAAATAGCTGTGGTCCCAGCACTGAGCCTTGCGGCACCCCACTAGTCACTGCCTGCCATCCTGAAAAGGACCCGTTCACTGCTACTCTTTGCTTCCTGTCTGCCAACAAGTTCTCTATCCACATCAATACTGAATCCCCAATACCGTGTGCTTTAAGTTTCCATAGTAATCTCTTATGTAGGACCTTGTCGAAAGCCTTCTCAAAGTTCAGATATAACACATCGACTGCTTCACCCTTATCCACTCTACTAGTTACATCCTCAAAAAATTCAATAAGATTCATCAGACATGATTTACCTTTCATAAATTCATGCTGACTTTGTCCAATGATTTCACCACTTTCCAAATGTGCTGCTATCCCATCTTTAATAACTGACTTTAGCAGTTTCCCCACTTATGATGTTAGACAAACTGGTCTGTAATTCCCCGTTTTCTCTCTCCCTCCTTTTTTAAAAAGTGGGGTTACATTATCTACCCTCCAATCCTCAGGAACTACTCCAGAATCTAAAGAATTTTGAAAAATTATCACTAAGGCATCCACTATTTCTGGGGCTACTTCCTTGAGTACTCTGGGATGCAGACTATCTGGCCCTGGAGATTTATCGGCCTTTAATCCATTCAATTTACCTAACACCACTTCCCGGCTAACCTGGATTTCACTCAGTTCTTACATCTCATTTGACCCGCGATCCTCTGCTCTTTCCGGCAGATTATTTATGTCTTCCTTAGTGAAGCCATAAAAGAATGAAGAACCAAAGTAGTTATTCAATTGGTCTGCCATGTCCTTGTTTCCCATGATCAATTCACCTGTTTCGGACTGCAAGGGACCTACATTTGTTTCAACTAATGCTTTTCTCTTCACAAATTGATAAAAACCTTTGCAGTCAGTTTTTATGTTCCCTGCCAGTTTTCTTTCATAATCCATTTTCCCTTTCATAATTAAGTCCTTTGTCGTACTCTGTTGGACTCTGATTTTCTCCCAGTCCTCTGGTAGGCTGCTTCCTCTGGCTAATTTGTACGCTTCATCTTTTGTTTTGATACTATCTCTGATTTCCTTTGTTATCCACAGATGCACTACCTTCCCTGATTTATTATTTTTCCATACTGGGATGAACAATTGTTGTAGTTCATCCATGGACTCCTCCTGCACCTATTTTCTATGTTTCAAATCTAACAAAATATCAGGCAATATAAACACATCAGATTCCGATAAGCACTTTTAGCAAGGATGATTGTGGAATAAACAACAGCTGGGACTGCAAATGACTATCTGTTTAGTGGGCCAATGTTTCAAGAAGATATGCGGGACAACATTTTATGCACAGAGTTGAGACTGGTAGCTGCCTTGGGTGTTAGTGGGGGCAGATATGACAGTCAGGGACGTGGGATCAGGGGAGGCAGGGAAGGCAGAGCCTCACCTGTCATACTCCCTATGAAAATAGATGTTCAGAAAAGTAAAGAAAAATAATCATAAAATTGAAATAAACATAAAGATTTTCCACTGATCTGTTATAAATGTCATTTCTATATGAATCTAATCATGTTTTATAGTCAAAATCGCCAAATTTTCACAGCTCCGCTCAAATACGTGGAGAGATGAGAGGTGAGGCAGCGAGGAGCTGAGCCTCCCGTCTGATTGGGCAACCCCTCAGAAACTGCATGGTACGCGGGCAACACATGTGTACCTGTTACTATCTCTATGTATGTCACCAATGTAATGTGTGTGAACCCCTTCATTACATGTCGTCACGTTCCATAGTCCAGGTAGCTTATTTCACATATAAAGATATTAAATTTGTGCTCGCTGGTCTCACATAAAACTGCAATGTAAAAGCTCCAGGGGAGGCAGCGATCACATCTGCCTCACTGAGGGGGCGTATCTTGAGCCCAGTGAAGGAAGAGCGAGAGTCAATCATGTAGGCTCAGCCCATGTAAGTGACGCTGCCTCGCACTCCCTCGACTTTAGCGAGCTTCAGCAGTCGGGGAGCGTGGCGGCCCGGGACTGCTCTTAGTGTTGTTACCGGTTAGATCCCTCGATTGTCAGAGCCGAGACATCACTGGGCCGCCGTGAAGAAGGCAATGGTGCGGTGGGGGGTTCGGCAGCGTCAGAATGGGACGCTGCGGGTTATAACGTGCCATCGTTCCTCTCTCCCTTCTCTCTCTCCCCCTCTCTCTCTCCCCCTTCTCTCTCTCTCCCCCTTCTCTCTCTCTCCCCCTTCTCTCTCTCTCCCCAATCTCTCTCTCTCTCTCCCCATTCTCTCTCTCTCCCTTCTCTCCTCACTCTCTCTCTCCCCATTCTCTCTTGCTCCTTTCTCTCTTCCTCTCCCCCTTCTCTCTCCCCCTTCTCTCTCTCTACCCATTCTCTCTTTCTCTCCCCATTCTCTCTCTTTCCCTTCTCTCTCTCCTTCTGTCCCTTCTCTCTCTCTCCCCCTTCTCGCTCCCTCCTCTCCCTCCTCCCTTCTCTCTCTCTCCCAATTCTCCCTCCCATTCTCTCTCTCCCTTCTCTCTCTCTCCCTTCTCTCCCTTCCCTCTCCCTTCTCGCTCTCCCTTCTATCTCACCCTTCTCTCTCTTTCCCCCTTTGATGGCATCAAACAGGAAATTAGAAATGCGTGCAACAAGGGTAAAACAGTTATAATGGGTGACTTCAATCTACATGTAGATTGGGTGAATCAAATGGGCAGGGGTGCTGAGCAAGAGGATTTCTTGGAATGTATGCGGGATAGTTTTCTAAACCAACATGTAGAGGAACCAACGAGAGAGCAGGCTATTCTAGACTGGGTACTGAGTAATGAGGAAGGGTTAGTTAGCAGTCTTGTTGTGTGGGGCCCCTTGGGCAAGAGTGACCATAATATGGTTGAGTTCTTCATTAGGATGGAGAGTGACATAATTAAGTCAGAAACAAGGGTTCTGAACTTAAACAAAGGTAACTTTGAAGGTATGAGAAGTGAATTGGCCAAGATAGACTGGCAAGTGATTTTTAAAGGGCTGACAGTGGATGTGCAATGGAAGGTATTTAAAGATTGCATGGATGAACTACAACAATTGTTCATCCCAGTTTGGCAAAAGAATAAATCAGGGCAGGTAGTGCATCCATGGATAACAAGGGAAATCAGGGATAGTGTAAAAACAAAAGATGAAGCATACAAATTAGCCAGAAAAAGCAGCCTACCAGAGGACAGGGAGAAATTCAGAGTTCAGCAGAGGAGGACAAAGGGCTTAATTAGGAAAGGCGAAATAGATTATGAAAGAAAACTGGCAGGGAACATAAAAACTGTCTGCAAATGTTTTTATAGATATGTGAAGAGAAAGAGATTAGTTAAAACAAATGTAGGTCCCTTGCAGTCAGAAACAGCTGAATTGATCATGGGGAACAAGGACATGGCAGACCAAATGAATAATTACTTTGGTTCTGTCTTCACTAAGGAAGACATAAATAATCTGCCGGAAATAGCAGGGGACCGGGGGTCAAATAAGGTGGAGGAACTGTGTGAAATCCAGGTTAGCCGAGAAGTGGTGTTGGGTAAATTGAATGGATTAAAGATAGCTAGATAGCCAGATGGCCAGATAGTCGGCATCCCAGAGTACTCAAGGAAGTAGCCACAGAAATAGTGGATGCATTAGTGATAATTTTTCAAAACTCCTTAGATTCTGGAGTAGTTCATGAGGATTGGAGGGTAGATAATGTAACCCCACTTTTTAAAAAGGAGGGAGAGAGAAAACGGGGAATTACAAACCAGATAGTCTAACATCGGTAGTGGGGAAACTGCTAGAGTCAGTTATTAAAGATGGGATAGCAGTACATTTGGAAAATGGTGAAATCATTAGACAAAGTCAGCATGGATTTAAGAAAGGTAAATCATGTCTGACGAATCTTATAGAATCTTATAAAGGAAGCAAAGGGTAGGAGTAAACGGGTCCTTTTCAGAATGGCAGGCAGTGACTAGTGGGGTACCACAAGGCTCAGTGCTGGGACCCCAGCTATTTACAATATATATTAATGATTTGGATGAGGGAATTAAATGCAACATCTCCAAGTTTGCGGATGGCACTAAGCTGGGGGGTAGTGTTAGGTGTGAGGAGGATGTTAGGAGGCTGCAAGGTGACTTGGATAGGCTGGGTGAGTGGGCAAATGCATGGCGGATGCAATATAATGTGGATAAATGTGAGGTTATCCACTTTGGTGGCAAACACAGGAAGGTAGACTATTATCTTATTGGTAACAAATTAGGAAAAGGGGAGATGCAACGAGACCTGGGTGTCATGGTACACCAAATATTAAAATAGGCATGCAGGTGCAGCAGGCAGTGAAGAAAGCAAATGGTATGTTAGCATTCACAGCGAAAGGATTTGAGTATAGGAGCAGGGAGGTTGTACTGCAGTTGTACAGGGTTTTGGTGAGACCACAGTTGGAGTATTGCGTACAGTTTTGGTCTCCGAATCTGAGAAAAGACATACTTGCCACAGAGGGGGTACAGAGACGGTTCACCAGACTGATTCCTGGGATGACAGGACTTTCATATGAGGAAAGACTGGATAGACTTGGCTGAGGGGGGATCTTATAGAAACTTACAAAATTCTTAAGGGGTTGGATAGGCTAGATGCAGGAAGATTGTTCCCAATGTTGGGGAGGTCCAGAACAAGGGGTCACAGTCTAAGGATCAGGGGAAATTCCTTTAGGACCGCGATGAGGAAAACATTTTTCACACAGAGAGTGGTGAGTCTCTGGAATTATCTGCCACAGAAGGTAGTTGAGGCCAGTTCATTGGCTATATTTAAGAGGGAGTTAGATGTGGCCCTTGTGGCTAAAGGGATCAGGGGGTATGGAGAGAAGGCAGGTACAGGATACTGAGTTGGATGATCAGCCATGATCATATTGAATGGCGGTGCAGGCTCGAAGGGCCGAATGGCCTACTCCTGCACCTATTTTCTATGTTTCTATATTTCTATGTTTCTCGCTCTCTCTCCCCCTTCTCTCTCTCCCCTTCTCTCTCTCCCCTTCTCTCTCCCCATTCTCTCTCTCTCCCTTCTCAATTCAATTTTTCAATTTAAAAACTTTATTGGCATGATAAAATACATCGTTGTATTGCCAAAGTATAAAACATGACATACATATTTAAAATGCATAAGTATAAATACAAGTATACAGTGCATGGATAGATATGTCCCTGTACATAAACTCGCAATAGGCCTGTAGTCCTCTATTGATTGCTACACGTTCTTGCAGCTGTAAGCAGTACAACACAATAGCAAGTTTAGCAATTCTATATTAATTTCTTAGTGTCAGTTAATATCAATTAGTGTGTGCGTGCACATTGGTCATTCACCGTCTCTCAGGTTATGGCATGCTGTTATGTATTGTGCACCAAGATGTGCCGTACTCTCTCTCGCTCCTTCTATCCATCCTTTCTCTCTCTCCTCTCTCTCTCTCTTCCCTTCTCTCTCTCCCCCTCTCTCTCTCCTCTCTCTTCCTTTCTCTCTCTCCCCCTTCTCTCTCTCCTCCCCTCTCTCTCTCTCTCTCTCTCCCTCTCACTCTCCTCTCTCTCCCTTCTCTCTCTCTCCCTTCTCTCTCTCTCTCTCCTTCTCTCTCTCCACCTTCTCTACTCGTCTCTCTCCCTTCTCTCCCTTCTCTCTCTCTCTCCCTTCTCTCTCTCCCTCCCTTCTCTTCTCTATCCCACCCTCCCAGCCACGGCTCCACCCTTCTCTCACCTGAGGGAGACGCGATGATTAATACAGGGAGGGCTAGGCCACTGATACTAGCCAGTGCCTCCCTAGCCATTGACCTCACCGCACGTCACTGATGACAGTAGCATCTAGATATGTGAGGAATGGAGAGATATAGCACACGTACGACCAGAAACACCAAGTTTTACGTGGCACCATGTTCGCAAGGATATTAAGGGCCGACGCGATTGTTCCCATGTTGTACTGTTCTACTTTGCCACAAGTGAACATGTCAAAATGTTGATAATTTAGTACAATGTGTTTCACAACAAGCTACACCAAGTCCACCTTGACCTATGTGATCTCCCGGTTGCTAAACACTTTAACTTCCCCCCTCATTCCCACACAGAGCTCTGTCCTGGGCCCCCTCTACTGATAGAGTGAAGCCCAACGAACATTGGAGGAACAGCGCCTCATATTTCGCTCGGGCAGCTTACACCCCAGCGCTGGTAAATATTGATTTTGCGAACTTCAAGTAACGCTTGCTTTTCCTCTCACTCTGTCTAGTTCTATTTCTCCGACGTTTCACTGTCCTGATTAATTTCACTGATTGTATGCTTTCTTCTCAGCTTCCCCTCAGCCAACAATTAATCATTCTACATTCCCTTAGCATTGTTTGCTTTGATATGCAGCTTTCACACCTTGCCCTTCAATACCTCTAAACTGTCTCTTCCCCTGACTATCAGACCTAAGAAGGGTCTCGACCCGAAACGTCTCCCATTTGTTCAGTCCGGAGATGCTGCCTGTCCCACTGCGTTACTCCAGGATTTATTGCTGGTGTAAACCAGAACCTGCAGTTCCTTCATTCACAAATGAAGCTGTCAGGGAGTGCTGTCAGGGAGGATTTAAACTAATGTGGCAGGGGGATAAGAGCATGAGCAGAGAGACAGAGGGATGTAAAATGAGGGTAGAAGCAATAGGTAGCAAGGTGAAAAGTAAAAGTGGCAGGCAGAAAAATCCAGGGCAAAAATCAAAAAGGGCCACTTTTCAACATAATTGTATAAGGGGTAAGAGTGTTGTAAAATCAAGCCTGAAGGCGTTGTGTCTCAATGCAAGGAGCATTCATAATAAGGTGGATGAGTTTAATGTGCAGATAGTTATTAAATTAATATGATATAGTTGGGATCACTGAGACATGGCTCCAGGTGACCAAGGCTGGGAGCTGAACATCCCAGGGATATTCAATATTCAGGAGGGATAGACAGAAAGGAAAAGGAGGTGGAGTAGCGTTACTGGTTAGAGAGGAGATTAACACAATAGAAAGGAAGGCCATTAGCTTGGAGGATGTAGAATCGATATGGGTAGAGCTGCGAAACACTAAGGGGCAGAAAACGCTAGTGGGAGTTGTGCACAGGCCACCTAACAGTAGTAGTGGAGTTGGGGATGGCATCAAACATGAAATTAGAAATGCGTGCAAGAAGGGTAAAACAGTTATAATGGGTGACTTCAATCTACATATAGATTGGGTGAATCAAATTTGCAGGGGTGCTGAGGAAGAGGATTTCTTGGAATATATGCGGGATAGTTTTCTAAACCAACATGTATAGGAACCAACGAGAGAGCAGGCTATTCTAGACTGGGTACTGAGTAATGAGGAATAATGATCATGGGGAACAAGGACATGGCAGACCAATTAAATAACTACTTTGGTTATGTCTTCACAGAGGAAGACATAAATAATCTGCCGGAAATAGCAGGGGACCGGGGGTCAAATGAGATGGAGGAACTGAGTGAAATCCAGGTTAGTCGGGAAGTGGTGTTAGGTAAATTGAATGGATTAAGCACATTTGGAAAGCGGTGAAATCATTGGACAAAGTCAGCATGGATTTATGAAAGGTAAATCATGTCTGATGAATCTTTTAGAATTTTATGAGGGTTTAACTAGTAGAGTGGGTAAGGTAGAACCTGTGGTGTGTTATATCTGGACTTTCAGAAGGCTTTCGTCGTCCCCCATAAGGAGCCCCAGACAGTAAGCAAAGAGTAAGACGGGTCATGGTACCCTGCAAATTTACAAACTTGGGGAAAAGCAACATCTCCACGATGACCAGTGTCTGGTGGGAGTGGCAATGTGATGTGCAAGCGATGATAATTTTTAAAAGTGAGTTTTGTGAACAACAAATTCGCTGGCAGAGCAGGAAATCAAGCAATGAGAGGCAAAAGTTTAACGGGGTTAGACCATGCAGACCCATGTTGCGGGAGGGGGGCAGCATGGCTAGTGACTAGTGTTAGGGTAGGGAGAGTGGGGAGAGACAGAGAGAGAGTGGGGTGGAGGGGAGGAGGAGATGAATGGGTGGGTAAGGGGGGAGGGTGGGGAGGGTGGGTGAGGGTGGGGAGGAGGGAAGAGGGAGATGGGGAAGAGAGTGGTGAGGGTGTGGGGGGAGAATGGGGAGGAGTGGGGAGGGGGAGGATGGGGCGAGAGTGGGGAGGGGGAGGAGAGGGGAGGGGAAGGGATAGAGAGGGGATAAGGATGGGGAAGGAGAGTAGGAGGGTAAAGGAGGAGACAGAGGTAGACGGGGAGGGGGAGGGGGTAGGGATGGGTGTGGGTAAGGGGAGCAAGATGGAGAGAGGGAAAGAGGGGGAGGTGAGAGGAGAGGGTGGAGGAGAAATGGGGAGGAAAGGGAGAGGGGTTGGGGAGAGGGGAGGGGGAGGAAGAGGGGGAGGGGAGAGGTGGAGAGAGAGTGGGGGGCAAAAGAGCGGAGAGGGAGAGAGTGGAGGGCGAGAGAGAGGAGAGGAGGGGGGAGAGAGAAAGGGGAGGCAGAAAGGTGGGGAGGGAGAGGGAAAAGTGGGGAGTGAGGGGAGAGGGGTAGTAGGGTGTGCAAGAGAGGGGAAGGGTTGGGGGAATGGTGTGAGATGGGGTGAAGAAGGTGGGGTAGGGTGGAGAGAGGGGGTGGCAGGGGTGAAGGATGAGGGTTGAGGAGAGAAGGAGATGGAGAGTGGGAAGAGGGGAAGGGGAGGAGGAGAGGTGTGGGGTGAGAGAGGGTTCAGGGAGGGGGTGGGGGGGGGGGTTGGGGGAGGGGGAGAGAGGGTTGGGGGAAGGGGAAGAAGGAGAAGGGAGAAGAGGGTGGAGAGGGAGGGGAGGGAGAGGGGAAGGGGAGAGGGGGAATGTGGAGGGAGGGGAGAGTGGTAGGGGTGAGGGGGGAGAGTGGGGAGGAAAGGGGAGGAAGAGCGGAGAGAGGGGGAAGGTGTGGGGAGGGAAAGGGAAGGAGGGGGAGAGAGGGGGGGTGGTGGGGAGGAGATGGGGAGGGTGGGGGATGGGGGAGAGAGAAGTGGAAGTGGGGAGGGAGGGGAAGAGGGGTAGGAGAGTGTGGAAGTGGGAGAGAGGGAGGGGCGTGGGGGGAGTGGTGGAAGAGGGATAGTGGGGTAGGGAGAAAGTGGGGGGGAAGAAGGGAGGGGGGGGAAAGAGAGGGGGTGGGGAGGGGGAAGGGTGGGGAGGGAGAGAGGGGTGGGGGAGAGATGTTTGTGGGGAGGGGGGAGGGAGGGGAGGAGGGAGATGGGTATGGAGAGTGGGGGAAAGAGAGTGGAGGGAGGGAGGGGAAGTGAGGAGAGGAGGGGGAAGGGGGTGAGGTTGGAGAGAGGGATGGGGGTGGGGGAGAGGGAAGGGTGTGTGGAGAGAGGGATGTGGATGAGAAGGAAGTAGGGAGGAGGAGGGAGAGGGAATTTGGAAGTAGGAGGAAGGAGGGTGTGGAGTGAGATAGGGATGGGAAAGGGGAGGGAGGCGTGGGGAAAGGGGGGGGGGAGGGGGAGATGGGGTATGGGAGAGGGGGAAGAGTGTGGAGGAGAGGGAGAGGGGTGTGGGAGAGAGGGGAAAGAGTGGGGATGTAGCGAAGGAGAGGGAGGGGTAGGGTCAGTCCATCTACTTCCCACTCCCTATCAACCCCCCATCCTCTTTCTCTAGTTCCCACACACGTGATAACGCAATTCCGACACAGGCCCTGCGGGGGGGGGGGGGGGGGGAGGGGGGGGGGGGTCCTGGCGCATCACACCCATGTAACCACCCCACACTAACTACCCCCTTATAATATATATAATATTATTAATAGATCCTTTTATTACCTCATAACCACCCTACCACTGATGCATAAGCCCCAACTCGCAAGTGTGCCTAGAAGGGATAAAATTGGACCATTAGAGGAACCAGAATGACACTATCTGCAGAGCCCAAAGGATATGGGGGAGATATAGAACAATTTCTTTTCTTCGGTTATTCACCAAGAAGAAGATATTGAACATCGGGAGTTAAGGAAAAGTAGAGTAGCTATTGAAACTATGAGATTCAAAGAGTGAGGAAGTACTGACATCTTTTGAAAATATTAAAAGTGGATAGTCTCAGGTCTGACAGGTATTCCCTAGTACATTGAGGGAAGTTAGTGTTAGAAATAGCAGGAGCTATGACAGAAATATTTGTGAAAATGTCATTAGACGGGATTAGTGCCGGAGGATTGGCTGTACTTGGCATGTTGTCTCCATTAGGTTTTAAAAAGGGCTTACAAAGAATAAACCTAGGCAACTATAGAGACCTATTAGTTTGACATCAGTGGTGGGCCAAATTAATGGAAAGGATAGCTTAAGAGATAATATATATAAGCATCTGGATTAAAACGGGGTTGATCAGGAACAGTCAAAAACATGGAATTTGTGCACTGGAACGGTTATGTTTGACAAAACCTTCTTGAATTTTGTTTTGAAGCGGTAATAGGGAGAATTGAGGATGGGAAGCAGTGGATGTTGTCTATGTGCCATTTCAGTATGGCCTTGACAAGGTTCCCCATGGGAAGTGGTTAAGAAGGGTTCAATCTTTGGGTGTTAATGGCGGTAGTGAGCAAGATGGATTCAACAGTAGCTGGAAATGGGAGATGTCTCAGAGCGGTAATGGTGGATGGCTGTTTGTCAGGTTGGAAGCCGGTGCGGGTTGTTTGGGTTTTGGTGACCGTGGAGGTGGCTCAGGGATCTAGTTTGTGGGTCACTGTTTGTTTGTCGATGTCACATCAAATGATTTGGATGGTTGTTGGGGGGTGGAAGATTGGATAGAGTAAGTATGCGGAGACTGGATACTAAGAGAGGTGGGTGTTGTTGGATAAATGAGTAGATTTTCGAAAGGTCTACAGAGGAGATTTGGGCCATTATGGAAAAGTGGGGTCGTCGAAAGATGGCGGGATGAGAGTCGCGCAGATGGTGTGTAAGTGTGAAGTTGCTACTATCTTGGCAGGACAAATCAAAATAGCCGTACATCTGGGTAAATGGTAGGGAATTGAGGAATGCAGTGGAACAGGAGGGGATTAGGATAAATCATGTTGCATAGTTCCCTCGAAGGTGGAATCGCATGTGGATAGGGTGGTAAAGAACAGCCTTTGGTTGTGCTGGCTTTATAAATCAGAGCATTGAATATAGGCAGTAGGGAAGTAATGTTTAAAATTGTACAAGACAATTGGTAAGACCAATTCTGGAGTATGGTGTACAATTTTGGGTCGCCTAGTTATAGGGAAAGGATGTCAACAAAATATGAGAGAGTACAGAGGAGATTTACTAGAACTGTTGCCAGGGCTTTCCTGCAACTAAGTTACAGAGAAAAGGTTTTGAACAAGTTAGGTCTTTATTCTTTGGAGTCGCAGGAGGTTAAGGGGGGACTTGATTGAGGTCTTTAAAATGATGAAAGGGAATAGACAGAGTTGACGTGGATAAAGCTTTTCCATTGAGGGGTTGGGATGATTCAAACCAGGGGGGGGGGAAGGGCATGACATGAGAATTATATTAATATTATTAATTATGCTCCTTTTACCCATAATCTCCCTAGCCACTGATGCATAGCCCCCAACTCGCAGGTGCGTCTCGGAGGGGGGGGGGGGGGGTGTTAGAGAGTGATTGAGTGCAGAGAGAGAAGTAGGAGAGAAGAGAGAGAGGGCAGAGACAGAAAGAGCTAAGAGTGGGGAGTGAGTGGTGAGGAGTTGGTAGCAGGGAGTAGTGCAAGAGATGAGGGGAGGGCCTGTGGGTGGGCGAGATGGGGTTGATGAGGGCGTGGGGGGGGTGAATATTGGTGGGGGATGGGGGAGAGAGGGGGGGATGGGAGAAGGAGAGGGTGAGATGGAGAGGGGAGAGAGAGGGGGGAGGGAGGAGGAGTGTGGGGGGGTGGGGGCGGGGGTGAGACGAGGGTTCGGGGGGAAGGACAGGGGAAGGGGTGCGGTGGAGGTGTGGGAGTTGTGAGAGAGGGGTAGGGGAAGGGGAGAGACGGCTGGGGGAAGCGGAAGTGGGAGGGAGGGGAGGGAGCAGGGGGAGGAGGGAGGGGAGGGGAGGGGGAGAGGGGGGGAAGTGGATGAGAGGGGGAAGAGTGGGAGGAAGAGGGAAGGGGAGAGATGGGTGGGGGAGGGAGGATGGGGTGGGGTGGGGGAGACGAGAGAAGTGGAAGATTTGGAGAGGGAGGGGGAGAGGTGTTGGGGGAAGTGGTTGGGAAGTCGGAAGTGAGGGAAGGGGGAGGGGGGAGGGGAGTAGGAGGAAGAAGGAGAGACGGGTAGGGGAAAGGGTGTGGGGGGAGATGGAGGGAGTGGGGGTGGGACAGAGAGTGGGCCGCAGGTGAGAGGAGTGGGGGAAGGGGGTAGAGAAGTGGAAAGAGTGGGGAGGGAGGGGGTGAGGGCTTCGGGGGTGTTGTGGTCGGAAGTGGAGTGAGGTGATAGGGAAAAAGGGTGAGGTGGTGGAGAAAGGGAGAGGGAGGGGGATGGAAGGGGGAGAGAGAGGGTTGGTGGTGGGAGAGGTGTGGGGGAGGGAGAGGGGTGGGAGAACGGGAGAGAGCAGTGGATAAGAGAGGGGAGGGAGGGAGGAGGAGAGGGGGGGGAGGTGAGGGGAGGGGGTGGGGGACGTGGAGGAAAGAGGTACAAAGGGGTAGGGGAAGGGGGTGGGGTGAAGAGAGGGAGGAAGGGGTGGGGGAGAGAGGAGTTGGGGTGGAGGAGGAGGGGGAGGGACAGAAGAAGAAGGGTGAGGACAGGGAGATGGAGAGGGGTGAGGGAGAGAGGGGTGAGGGAGGAGAGAGGGATGGGAGGGGGAGAGAGGTTGGGGGGAGTGGGGCATGCTTCGGGGAGCGGAGGAGGATGGGCGTATGGAGAGGAGGAGGGAGATGGGGTGGGGAGGGGAGGGGGAGAAGTGTGGAGGGAGGGGGGGGATTGGGGTGGGGGAGAGAGGGGAAAGAGTGGGGATGTAGAGAAGTAGGGGGGCAGGGGTTGGTGGCAGTCATCTTTTGCCCCCTATCCTAATCATCCCCCAATCTCTTTCTTATTCACACACGCTGCCCACCCGGGGGCGCTTCCACACTGGGGGGGGGGGGGGGGGGGGTGGGTGGGGGGGGCAAAGGCAGAGATGTAAATGAGAATCCATTCCAATTGGGCCATCTGTGAGCATTGGGCATTGTTGACATCACTTGATGGAACGTTTTCGCACCCACAATGACCGGCCCTGGTTGCTCAGAAGGGTAAGGAAAAGAAGCGGAGGCAGCAGTAATAGGGTGACTCTATAGTTAGGGGGTCAGATTTGGCGATTTCTGTGGATGCAGTCAGGGAGACCGGTTGGGTAGTTTTGCCTCCTGGTGGCCAGGGTCCGGGATGTGACTGGAAACGGTTCCGCAAAGATTATCTTGAAATGGGAGGGAGAGGGAGCCAGATGGTGTGGTAATATAGGTTCCAATGACATGGGTTAGAAAAAAGAGGAGGAGGTCTGAAAGGAGAATTGTAAGGAGTTAGGAAGAGTGTTATGGAGAAGGGCCGCAAAGGTAACATTCTCAGGATTTAGTGCCTGTGCCAATCGTACAGTGAGAGTAGGAATGGAGCAAAGGTGGAGGATAAATGCGGTGGCTAAAGGACTTGTGAGAGCGCAGAGATTTCAAGCTTTCTGGATCATTGGACCTCTTTTGTGACCCTGTTTACCAAAAATTGGTGACTTTTTGTGACCTGTACAAAAAGGACGGGTTGGCACTTGAACCCGAGGGGAACCAATATCTGGCGGGGAGATTTGCAAAGGGCTATGGGGAAAACTTTATTTTTAAACTAGATCGGTTAGGGGGGGGACTCTTATAGGAGAATGGCAAGTAGGTCCGTTGTGAGGGCAGGAGCATGAGAGAGGAAGCAGTCAGAGCAACACATAGGGGAGGAAGAAGAAGAAAAAAATAACAACGGAGAATAAGAAGTGGAGGGTTTCTTAAATGTGTAGAGCAGAGAGACAGAGGGGGTGTATAAAATGAGGATAGGAGCAAATATGGTAGCGAGTATGAAAAGTGGCAGGAAAACAAATTCAAGGCAAAAAATCTAAAAGGGACACTTTTCAACATAATTGTAAAAAGGGCCAATGAGCGTTGTAAAAACAATCCTTGAGGCTTTGGTGTCTCATGCGGGGAAGCATTCATAATAAGGTGGATGAGTTGAATTGTGCAGATAGCTATTAATAATTGATGATACAGTTGGGATCACGGAGACATGGCTCCAGGGTGACCAAGGCTGGGAGCTGAACATCCGGGTAATCAATATTCAGGAAGGATATGGCAGAGAGGAAAAGGAGGTGGGGGGGTGTTTTTAGCGTTTGTGGTTAGAAGAGGAGATTAACGCATAGAAAGGAATAATGACATTAGCTTGGAGGATGTGGAACGATTATGGGTAGGGAGACTGCGAAACACTAAGGGCAGGAAAACGTAGTGGGTGTTGTGTACAGGCGCACATAAAGTAGTAGTGGAGTTGGGGGATGGATCAATCAGGGGAATTAGAAATGGTGTGCAACGAAGGTAAAACCGTTATAATGGGTTACTTCAGAATTCTTTACATATAGATTGGGTGAATCAAATTGGCGGGGGTGATGAGGAAGAGGATTATCTTGGAATGTTATGCGGGAATAGTTTTCTAAAACGAACATGAAGATGGAACCAACGAGAAGTGCGGCTAATCTAGACGTGGATACTTGGAGTTAATGAGGGAAGGGTTAGTTAGCAGTCTTGTTGTCGTGACCCCTTGGCAAGAGTTGACAGTAATATGGTTGAGTTCTTTCATTAGGATGGAGAGATGGTACGCAATGTTAATTCAGAAACACGGGTCCTGCCTGAACTTAAAGAAAGGTAACTTTGAGGGTATGAGACGCGTGAATGTGGCCAAGATGGTACTTGGCAATTGATTTTTTGAAGGGTTTACGTGGATATGCAATGGAAGACATTTAAAGACTGCATGGATGAACTTACAGAACAATTGTTCATTCCCGTTTGGCGAAAGAATAAATCAGGGAAGGTGGCGCATCCGTGGATAGCGAAGGAAAATCAGGGATAGTTATCAAAGAAATTAGATGAATCGTACAAATTTAGCCAGAAAAAGCAGCCCCTACCAGGGGATCTGTAGAAATTGTCAGAGACCAACAGAGGAGGACTAAGGGCTTAATTAGAATAAGGGAAAATGGAGTATGTAAGAAAAATGGCAGAAAACTTAAATAACTGATGCAAAAGGTTTATCGTATCGTGAAAGGCGCCATAAAGATGTAGTTAAACAAATGTAGGTCCCCTTTTGCGAGTCAGAAACGGGGGAATTGATCATGGGGAACAAGGACAGGGCAGACGCTTAGTTGAATAACTGCTTTGGTTCCTGTCTTCACTGTGGAAGACTGAAATAATTTGCCGGAAATTGCAGGGGATTTTACGGGTCAAATGAGATGGAGGAAATGTAGTGAAATCCAGGATAGCCGGGACAGTGTGTGTTGGTGTAAATTTGAATGGATTTTAGGCCGAATAAATCCCCCTCAGGGCCGATAGGCTTGCTATCCCTGGGTGACTTTAAGGAAGTTGCCCGTAATCAGAAGATTGCAGCTTTAGGTTGTTAAATTTTGCAAAACTCGTTTAGATTTCTGGAGTAGTCCTGAGGATTGGGGGTAGCTTAATGTAACCCCAACTTTTTAAAAGGGAGGGGGGAGAGAGAAAAACAGGGAATTACGTTGGTCTAACATCAGGTTAGTGGGGAAATGCTGGTCAATTATTAAGATGGGATAGCAGCGCATTTGGAAACGTGGTGAAATCAATGGACAAAGTCAGCAGGATTTACGAAGGGTAAATCATTGTTGACGTAATCTTATTGAATTTTTTGGAGGATGTACTAGTAGAGTGGAATAAGGGGAGAAGCAGTTGTATGTTGTATTCTGACTTTCAGACGGCTTTCGAACAAGGTCCACACAAGAGATTGGTATACAAACTGTAAAGCACACGGTAATTGGTGGTTTCAGTATTGATGTGGATAGAGAAAATGGCTGGCAGATAGGAAGCAAATGAGTAGGAGTAAACGGGTCCTTTTCAGAATAACGGCAGGCCAGTGACTAGTGGGGTACCGCAAGGTCAGTGCTGGGACCCTCAGCTAATTTTCAATATATATTAATTATTTGGACGAGGGAATTGAATGCAAAACATCTCAAAGGTTTGGATATGACACTAAGCTGGGGAGTAGAGTTATTTGTGAGGAGGATGCTAGGAATGGCTGCAAGTTGATTAGGATGGCTGTTGAGTGATTGGGGCAATTCCATGCCCG
>CM069132.1:164248515-164328847 GCA_035221665.1 Okamejei kenojei
ATCTGATTGTAATATAAATAACATATTATACACATATTATATGGATACAGTAGACTTAGTCTAGATATGCGCGTAAAGGGGGCGGAGGAGACACAGATACTTGGAAATTATCCAAGTGTCAGAATCCGGTTAACACCCCTTCGAACCTGCTGTTGTCTGATACAAAAGTTTGAGACGTAAAGAGTAAAATTAAACGAGAAACTTACCAGTTCCACAAGTTTGATCTTTATTTTATGAGGAGTAACGATGAGGATTACGTGAAGAAGACCGCCTGGCGTGGAACGTCATACTCAAAGCAGGCGTCATGACAAACACAGAACACAAAAGCCGGAGTAAAAGATAGTAAGGCTCATCATAGATTTAGAAACTACAGATGATCATTTATTTTTTATGAGGGTGAGGAGTGGAAGGCCTGTAGATTCCTTCATCGTTTATTCCTCATAAAATAAAGATCAAACTTCTTAACATGAAAGATATCACGTATTAATCTACTATTTTACTTTCGAGTCACGTGAGTACTACGTAAGATTTTGAAGCATCTGAGTTTTTCATGTCGTAATTTTCTTCCACACGACGACAGTCCTAGTCAACACATACATGAGAAAAAGACAGACTAGTTTTTAGTTCTTCCATAAATCTTTTAATGATAAAAGAACAATAATAACCCTCTTTTTACATCAAAAGGAAATATTACAAAGTGATAAAAAAGATATATGTGATAACATAATTGATACAATCAATCGATAGTGAAACCAAGCAGTGTGATTATAGTGAACCCAACACCGCGTGTCCAAAGCCTGTCATTGTGTGAACAGGTTTATTGTAGAACTTGAAAAAGTTTCTTCTCTTTACAACACCTCTGCGTTTTCTAAAATATGTTCGAGTGGTACCGTCCAGTAACTTCGCCGCTGATGTAGCAGCTGCCACTGGTGGAGTGAGATGTTTAGAACACATCAGTGTCTACACCTGCTAAAGAAAACACCTGTTTTTTGTAACCACCTTGAGATAGTTTGCACTGAAGCTTTTGAGTGTGGTTTCTTTGCGTAAATCATTAAAGTTTTTTCATCTCCCTCGAAGAGTTATGCTAACTTTTACAACATAATGATTCAAATGTTTAACTACACACAACGTTTGGCTCAATGGGATAAGCTTGAAACATTACCTTCACTCCAGTTTCTCCCTGGTCTGCTTTGTTTGATCCAGATCGTAAACATAGACCACCATTTATCCTGCAACACATGCATACAGTCTAAACGTAACATTAGTAATGTTTTGCACCCTTTGAATCTGAAACCAATCCATTAACATTACTAATTTAAATGTTCACTTTCCAATGACAAACTTCGATTGGATCCCATTGGCCTAAGTAAGGTAAGTTACAATGCGAAACATCCCAAATTTCTGTATATCTAGGTTTAGGTGAATTTATGTTAAAGATTTCCTTTCATAAATCTGGATATTAATTGATTTGATCCAATTGATTTTCTGTCAGAGATTTGTTCCTAAAATAAAGATGAATAAGGCACACTGCACTATTACTGCACTGTAACTTAAGTGTTGATTTCAAAATGCAACTCAGGCAAAGTGAAACTCCAAAATGTTTGCAATGTTCACACAGTATGATAGGATAAATTTGACTGTCTGCAAAATTTTTTCCCATATTCTTTATATGTGTCCTAAATTTTTCTCGTGAAGTTTCTATCTCTCCAAGATGAGACTATAATATTCCATAGTTCTATCCGACAATCCAGCTTCCTGTAGTGGTCTGGTCAAAACCTGCAGATTAACAAATTCATATAATCATGTAAATGGATGAATTTCTTTGGTTACTGGTTTTATCAATAAAACACTAGCTGCTAGGACATTGACATATATGTACTTTAATCCTGTTTACACATCAATGGGAATCATGGTTGTGTCGGCCAATTTGGAATTACCAATAATCCTGTGGCAGAATACTTTGTTTTCTATTTTCTTCAGACATTGCTGAACCAGAGCAAATTGGCGAAAAGCATAAAAGAACATATATTCCCCATTTAAGTGGAAAAAGCATCTACTACTGCTACACTACTGCGGTCTGGATCTTGTCCCAAACACATATTTAGCGAATTGATGATTTAGTCTTGATGCAAACAGATCAATGTCTGGATCCCATATTGAATCCACAATGTAACTGATAAATTACTGGGTCAACATCATTCCGTGTTGTCTTTAAACATCCTTGATTACCTATTGTCTGCCACCACATTGTCTTTACCTGGGATGTAATTTGCCGAAATCCAAATTTGGTGCTTAATACACCATGCCCGATTTCTGATTGACCAAACAATCACATGATACCGAACTGACTCCAACCCATGTATTTAATATATGCAACAGCTGTTTTTATTTGTCCTAATGTATCAGTACACATGCAAGATTTCTTTTTTGTAGAACAATATGCCTTCAACCCATAAAAATGCACACAATAATTCTAAATAGTTAATACCATACTGTTTGGAGAAACATTTCCTCTTGGAACAGTCCATCTGCCCCACAGCTGTGAGAATGAATCTGTCGCCTCCCCCCATCCGAGAGCACTAGCAAACTGTTTGAAAATTACTTCAGGCTCGCTTATCAGAATGTTTTAGCAGCTTGTGGGACATTTTCAATCCACCATTGAATTCCAATAAAGCTTCCTTTTGTTAATGCATAGGCCTATCAAAATGCCTGATCTCTTTTTTAGAGCTCTTAATTTGTCCCTTTGAAGTATTGGTAATGTAATGGACCAAATTCTACTGCAGGAAATGCTGCCTACTATTTTAACCAATAAACATGCAACTTCTCGGATGGAGGATAAGGTTTGTGAATGAGACCCCCTACAGGTCACTAAAATATCATCATCATTATCGTTGCAAGGTACTAAACAAGTAACTGAGTTTAATCACAAACCCCCAAATAGTTAATTGCTGTGCTGGCTGCAGCTGTGACTTAATTGGATGAATCAAGAAACCTAACTTCTCAAATAAAGTTTTAGTTGCTGAAACTGAATTATTCAGCTGATTCCTGATTTACTAATTGATGATTAAAAGTTCATCCAGATAAGCCATAATGATGTGCGTTTGTGCTCTTAAATTGTGGCTAAAGCTGGTTTCAACAGCTTTGTAAAGAGCCTGGTAGCTGAACTTAACCCATTTGGTTAAAGCTTTTGAATTGCCACAGCTGTCCCAGCCAATTAAAATTTTAAATACCTTCGAAAGAACTGATGTATTGGTACTGAATAGTACGCATACCTTTAAATCAATTGTAGCACATATAACAACCTGCTGATATCAAATGTCTTACAGTTTTAAATGTTCCCTTTTTAGTAAATGTTTATATTCGACAAATTTATTAAGGATTTGTAAGGTCCAGAATAATTCTGCAACCACCATCCTTTTTATTTCTTGGAAATATATTTACAACAAATTGATGCTCATGTTCAACAGTTTTTTTCAATAACACCTTTTTAAAACAAATTGTCAATTTCCACATAATTTCTGCTCTTTCAATTTGCAGAAAACATGAAACCATAAGCGTTTTATTTTGTACCGGAGAATTAACAACCTTCTTTGAATGTAATCGTAGCTCCTGAAACGTGTTTGTAAAATATAACCGATCAGATGTGAAGGCAAGCCATTCATCATAAACATTTGTTAATCCTCCCTATCCAACTGGACATTTGTCCATCGAGTTTTCTTTTAAGCATAGAAATACATTTTTTGTACCTCCCTTCCACCATATGAACCCCCGTGGGTGGTCTCCTTCTCCCCTTATACGGGTGAACATTAGGCCTGTTGTATGGATGATATATTTTCTTATCATACTCCTGCCTCGTTTCCAAAATCAAATCCCCTTCTGATGAAAGATACCTTTTTTGTCCAAAACGAAAGTTCCTCATGTGGCAAATAGATTTAAGGCTCTCATATCCATTTCTCTTATTGTTTAGGCAGGTATTTCCTTCAAATAGGATAATCAGGAGCTTTAACCACACTTGATCGACAC
This sequence comes from Okamejei kenojei, assembly GCA_035221665.1. Classification (NCBI taxonomy): domain Eukaryota; kingdom Metazoa; phylum Chordata; class Chondrichthyes; order Rajiformes; family Rajidae; genus Okamejei; species Okamejei kenojei. The sequence goes on from CM069132.1 coordinate 164,252,539, forward strand.
AGACCCTGCAAACCTTGGATAAATATGGGGCCGAAGAATCGCAACTTTCCTCATACAATTAATATTTCATAGAAGGAATTTGCATAATAAGCCCAAAGTACTTTTTGGATTTTATCCATCTCCAACCCCTCCATTTCCTTCCAAAGCATAAATGGCAGCAGAATCAATTTGAGGATTCTATTTGAAATCTTATTTCTTGTCCTCATCATGCCTGGAGTCATAGGCATCCACATAGACGGATTAACGCGTAGGTACTTCAATGAGGTGCAATTTTCCCGGTGTTTTATATATTCTGCTGTTTTCAATCATCACAGAATCTTGAAGTTGGTGAGATACCATATAATTAATACTGGCAGCTAGGTTTTCTTTCCATAGCCTCACCACTTCCTTCAGGTGTAGCAAAATCTTTTGGCCATCTCAGGCACATCTGGCCTCCTCTTATTATTCGTGGTGTATCCTCTAATCCACATCACCACTTGCAGGGTCTGTCTTTTGCAGCCCTGTACACTTGGAATTATAGTCCAATGAGACTCCTCCGCCCCTTAATCCTGGGTCCGGATTTCAAATTCCCCAATTTTGTGGCACAGTAGCATATTCTGTATATTCAAACCCCTCCGGGTCATTTTGGAAAACTTTGGGTACTGTGACCCTTGTCTCATTATATTTTGGAGCACTTTCTCCATATGTTCCATTTTTAGCCATATAGCTTTTTATCCGGAGGACTTTCATTATCAGAGTCCATTATCAGAAACCACGGGCCCTCACGGATTTCTTTTTATTTTTCTGGAACATTTTCCTCCGTGGTTTGTATTTCTGGAGAAATTATAGTCTCACTAACCGGGGTGACTCAGGGCCACCGGTATCGGAACCGGATCCGCACTAAACTCTTTCCCCGTTTCTTTAGCTTCACCCCGGGACGACATCCTTTTTATTAACTCGCAAAACTTTCCTTTGAGACTTCTCCATTTTTCTTTTCCATTTATCTGACTAAATCAGCACGCCAGCGGCGACTCTGATTTTAACTTTTACTTTCTCTTTTGTGCTGGTTTTAACCAGCGTAACGTCTTTTTTGGAACGTCCCCTCTTTTCCTTACACTTACCTGCGGGTCCATTCCGGCCGCTGGGAGGAGCTGCGCTCTGCAACTCTTGCTTTTGCCGTCAGCGTCGACGTAATGCCGTTCAGCGCCAGGCGGGGCTTCTTCAAGTAGTCACTCACGTGACTCCGAAGTAAAATTGTAATAAATCTAGGCATATGATAGATATGGATATATAATTAATACATAATTACTGTTTATATCTAAGTATATAATTAATGTTGGAAACTACTTTTTATTTTGTTTTTCCATTTCTACATAGATACATTTCTAATCTAGCTATTGGAGTATGTTTTATTTTATATATATCATTTTGAACTTTGTATCGCTCTCTCTTCCAATTAATAATAATTGGTCAAGGGGGGCAAAGCAAAACATATACAAAATATCTACGGAAGTCAATAAGAATTTTTTCTACCACCTGTTGGTGTTTGTTTTTAATTATAATATCTTTATTTTTGGATATTATAATATCACTTTTATGTTTGTTAATTATCTTTTCACGACTCTACACTTTCTGGTCTTTTTCAAGGTTTATTCTGAAGGGGAGATGCCAACAAACTTAACAGCTGGGGATGACCATCCTTCATCTGGAGTTTAAGGTTTCTTGGTTGCCACCATATGAAGACGTAAAGGTATTAACATGATTCATAATGCAAGACGATTAACCCACAAAAGAAAACTGGAGGAATCACATTTTGTAGTTGGAATATAAGGGGGCGCTAATGAACCAATTTAAAAGGGGTAAGATCTTTGCCCAATTAAAAGCCTTAAACAGTGACATTATTTTCTTACAAGAAGACGCATCTGAAATATCAAACACAGATTAAGACTGAAGGCAAATTGGATGGGCAAACATCAATACTACTCTTCATTTACTTTCTAAATCTAGAGGCTACGGCTATTATCAATTTCGTAAAGGTATACCATTTAAATTAAAGAATACTATAGCAGATAAAGAGGGGAAGGTACATCATAGGCACAGGAGAAATTTATTCTACTCCACCACTTTGATAAATATTTATGCTCCTAATTTTGACAACCCCCAATTCTTTAGTAAAATTTTGGATATAATTTCAGAAACTTAATCATCAAAATGTGATAAAGATAGGGGGAGATTTAAATTGTGTTTTAGATCCATATTTGGATAAATCAGCAAAACAAAAAAGGACCAACATAAAATCCTAAAATGAGTGAAAACTCCTAAGTACATACATGAAAAATACTAATATACACAGATGTATGGAGGATCGCTAACCCAGTAGGTAGGGAATATTCATTTTATTCAACAGTAACATAAAACATATTCACGTATTGATTATTTCTTAGTGACACAAAACTAATTCCATATACATATAATTCATAAATATTCATAATTGTATTATTTTTGATCATTCCTCGTTAACTTTTTCTTTAAAATTAGAAGGAAGTGCCTGATAAAAATTTGTTTTGGAGGTTTAAACACACCCCCAAATTTTAAATAACTTCACAGGGTTGCACATATTTTAAAAGAGGCAGATGAGATTCTTCTTTGAGATAAATGATACACCAAATATTTCACCCTCCTTATAATGGGAAACTTTTAAGGCATTTATTAGAGGAACTATAATCTCATATCAAGCTTTCCAAAATAAAAAGAATAATACTGAACAATATTTTGCAGTTAGAAACAAACTCGCCCACGCCACCTCACCGCCACGCCATTAGGCGACAATTCTGTAGAGACTTTAGAAAATACCCCCCCAAAATCTCTCGATAACCAGACTATAGATAACATACCCCCATAATGATAATAATATTAAGAATCCCAACGCCTCATAACAGATTAAATTAAACCTTCTAAATTTCAATACTACCATCGGCCACCCGACTAATAAAGATTATTTCAAGTTACATACATACCTGTAGAAACACTGTCTAGAAAATTTTGACCTCGGCGCCCCCGTGATAAACCTTCATATAAACGTCACTTACTAATAGACCCCTAGCACCCCCCCACTCCTGCCAACTGAAGAAAAAGGGGACACAGAAAATCTCAATTACTAAAATTGCCCAAATCAGACACCACTTAATGTCGGAAATTACCAACACTACTTACCCAAAATATTAATAAAGGATTTGCTCAATTTTATCAAAACTTATAACTTCATAACCTACATCGAAAAACCTCTGCAAATAATACTCAAATTACAAATTTCTTAGATAAGTGTAATCTTCCACAAATTAAATATGGTGGAACAATAGAGCATTCGGCTCAGATTACCACTACAGGAAATAGAAGAAACAATTAGTTTGTTTGAAGAATGGCAAAACGCCACCAGGACCAGATGGCTTTAGTAATGAATTTCTATAAAAGATTCTACGAGATAATTTTCTCCCACGGTTGCAAGATTTATATATTACACTTTTAAAGAAAATAAACTACCAGAAACTGTGTCAACTATTACACTTATACCAAAAAAGGATAAGATCTAGAAGACCCAGGCTCATATAAGCTATTGCACTCCTAAATACAACCAAAAAATATTAACAAAGACCCTAGCGAGAAGATTGAGTAAATCTGTTAGTTAACTAATAAATCCAGACCAAACAGGGAGCATACCAAAAATAGATACTCATTTAACAATTTGAGACGGCTGTTAATATAATGTACTCACATAATACTGAAGAAGAACTAGCAATTATTTCATTGGATGCAGAAAAAGCTTTCATCAAGTAGAATGGCAGTATTTATTCAAAGTACTGGAAAATTTTAACATGGGAGATAATTTATTCAAGGGTAAAATTATTTATATGATAAGCCGACGGCTAGAATAACTGACTAATAATATATTATCCCTGAAATTCCAATTAATCAAGGGGCAATAGGCAGGTGTGCGCGTTATCGCCCCTGCTATTTGTCACTAGTGATAGAGCCTTTAGCTGAAAGAACCTCCCCCATAAAGAAGCCAAACACTCAAATAATAAAATTTCATTAATGCAGACGACATATTATTATATATTACAAATTCGCAAATTAGCATACCAAATATACTAAATTTAATAGAAGCATTTGGTTCTTTTTTTTCAGGATATAGAATAAATTGGAACAAAAGCGAAATTTGACGATAAAAAACCTCAAGAGTCGACACATCTGTTGAAATTCCCTTTTAGAATTACAACAGAAAATTTTAAGTATTTGGGCATCCAAATTACGAGGAACTATAAATCATTACTCAACGCAAACTATATGCCCCTTATTTACTAAATTAAATGGGTTGATTAAATTTTGGAAGACACTGCCATGTCTTTAATAGGCAGAAAAAACGCGATAAAAATGATCTTCTTACCACAAATATTGTACCTATTTTAATCAATACCAATATACTTACCTAAAAAAATCTTCAAAAAATTAGATTCTGATATTATAAACTTCATATGGGATTATAAATCACACAGAATGTAAAAAAAAAACACTTGTGTAAATCTTATTTCAATCTTATTCAAGAGAAATCAGGGGGACTGACACTCCCTAGCTTATTGTATTATTATTGGCAGTGAATATTAAAAATATAATCTACTGGTTGACTGTTCTGCCCAACAGGTAGATTGGATAAGAATGGAGAAAGAGGATTGTTCCCCTTATAATATAGGAGCGATCCTTCTTTCCTTGATAAAAGAACAATGTAATATACAAGAAGAATCCAATTATTCATAGTATAATACGAATTGGAAACAAATAAAACTTAACTTTAAAATTAAGAAAATTATCATTCCTTTCTCCAATAGCTAATAATCCCTCATTCAAACCATCCATTATTGATAAAACGTTTATCCATTGGGAAAGAATAGGACACTAAAATGATGGGAGATATGTATAAAACGGGAAAAAATTTATCATTCCAACAACTACAACTAAAATATAATTTGAAAAGTAATCAATATTTCAAATACCTTCAAATTCCAGATTTTTGAAAAAGTATATACAAGGATATCAAACTTTAACCCCAGATCTATTGGAGGAAGGAAATTGATAGAAAGGCAGGGGGAAATCAAGCAATTTAATATTTTACTTATATAAATATAATTCTAAATATAGAAACACCAACGACAGAGGCAATTAGAGAGAGACTGGGGAACAAGAGTTATTGATAAAAATTCAGAACGATAGATGGGATAAAACATTTTTATATGTAAACAAATGTTCAATGAATGTAAGACATATCCTAATTCAATTAAACATTTTACATAGAATAATTATTCGAAAACAAGACTGAATAAAATATTTTCAAATTGTTTTCCCCCATCTGCGACAAATGTGTAACTCAAAATGCCACTATGGGCACATTCCTTTGTCACTTCTACAAAACATGTATACATTTTGGAATGAAAATTTTTGGAATTTTTACAAATCTATTTAACACAAAATTGAACCCCAATACCGAATTGATGATCTTTGGATCAATGGAAAGAGGGAAGTAAACTAACTATATTCCAAGAAGCTTTTCTTAATTATGGTCTAATAACAGCGAAAAAAAACTTATACTTAAATTTTGGAAAAACACACCTACGCCAACATTCAAAATGTGGATCTCAAACATGTCTGAAAACGCTACATCTTGGAGAAATGAGGATTCCTCTTACTAGGCAAAGTAGATCAATCTTAAAGATTTGGTCACCGTTTATCAACTTTTTACAAGCATAATGGTGCAACATAACATAACCTTAGAAATTAAATGGTTTAGAATGGGTGGACGGAAGGGGCAAAATAACTCTAGAGCTAGGTAGATCTCTCCTAATCTCTCTTTTTTTTTACTTTTTCCTTTTCTTTCAATCTTTTAAACTTCTCATCTCTGTCCTTTATTTCTTTTGTTTTCTGTTTCTACTCGCGCTTGTCTATCTATTCCGACACTCTTTATTTCTTTTTCTTTCTCACTGTTCTTTTATTATGGAACCAAAAGTATGAAATTGTACAAGAATGAAAATATGTAATTTATGTATTAGGTACTTAAGTACTAGACTACTGTACTTACTTTAACAAAAATAAGCAAACCAATAAAAAAAATTGAATGGGAATATTTGTTGCTTTAATAAGAAGCCTAGAACTGGCTACCATTTCAGGGGGTGAGATTGATCAGATGTGAGCTGGGTATGGCATGTCATCCATAGATGAAAAGTGACAAGAATTAGATCCTGTATCTGCAGGAGCATGATTTAGAAATGAGCACAAATGTGGAGGGTTGGTCATGGAAATAAACAATTGTTCCAATATTTTTTCATTTTAATATCTAGTAAGCAATTAAACTTAGCTTCCACTATTACATGACTTTGCTGCAAGAATTATCTGTACTCCTTGAGGGCTTTTGAAATAATCATGCACAATTCTTCATTACTGTAGAGCCTGCCACGTTGGACAGTATCATTGACTGATGTCTCAGCCACACTGACACAAATATCCACTTCATCTATCTTTAGGCAATAGCAAGATATTTGGCACTTGAAGATGATTTTAATTAATCCTGTTGATAGAAGTGCTGCAACAACGTCCTCATTAAATAAGTGGGATAATCATTATATTAACACTTTGTACAATTTATTACTAAGCAAAATTCACAGCATTTCCCTGCAATGGACACAGCATGCTGATTATGGTTTAGGTACAGATGTTGATTAGGAAAAGCTGCTATGCTACATGTTTTTGACTTCAGATTCATGAGATAATTCATGTTCGTGCATGAAAGACTAAACATTGTGCATCTGCATGGAAAAAGTGTTTAAAAATAGTAAACTTGTCCTGCCGATTGCTATCCGTCAAATAATAATTTTCATCCTTTTTTAAGAGAAATGGGTTACGGTGCAGTTTTTTACATTTTGTCCACCAAGCTCAAATTCAAAGCCCCAAGGCCTAGAAGTAGTGAAATTATGTAAAGAAAATGTATAATTGCATATTTCACAACAAGTAGCTGATGTCGCTTCTTTGACAAGGGAAAATACCCAAAACATTTCACAGAAACTTTGTCAAGTAAAATTAGATGTCAAGATATGGCGGCACAGTGGAGCAGTGGCAGAGTTGCTGTTTTACAGCTCCAGAGACCCAGGTTCAATCCTGATTACGGGTGCTTGTCAGTACAGGGTTTGTGGCTTCTCCTGTTTTTGCATGGGTTTTCTTCTGGTGCTCCAGTTTCCTCCCACAGTCCAGAGATGTACAGGTTTTTAGGACAATTGGCGTTGGTTAAAAATTGTAAATTGTCCCTGACGTGTACAATGGTGCTCACATAAGGGGTTGATCACCGGTCGGCACTGAATCGATGAGCCAAAGGGCCTGTTTCCTTGCTGTAGCCGCAAAAGTCTAAGTAAAGTCTATGTAAACAAAATGGGTTTTAAGAAAGAGGATGTAAATTAGGAACAAAGAATTAGGTTTCAAGAACTGTCTAAATAAAGGCTTGTGAGGTGGAAGTGTGAGGAGAGTTCTGATAACAAAGGGTCATGACAGATGGAGGTGCAGCAGACAATGATGACATAATTAAAATCATGGTTGCACAAAGGTCTAGGAGGGATGAAATTAGATCAAACAAATAAGAGAATATGATATAAATATGACTGAAACAAGGAAAACTGCAGATGCTGGTTTAAAAAAAAAACCCTCAAAGTGATGGACTAACTCAGTGGGTCAGGCAGAATCCTGTATATCATGCATAAGTGATGCTTTGGATCAGGACCCTACTTGAGATTGCAACCAGACTGAAGAAGTATACTGATCCAAACATCACCTATCCATGTTTGTCAAAAACTTCTGCCGGACTCACTGAGTTACTCCAGCAATGTGCTTTTTTTTTCCCCAAAGAGAATTTGATAACTAGGGTAATGATTAAAAATACCACATTTTTTACTATTCCCACTGCTCACATTCCTAAACTCAGATACTACAGCCTCTTTCAAAGATCCTGTGGTGAAGCTTATGCTATTCCTAAAGATATTACACTGATTGCTCAGCAGAGAGTTAACTACTGCCTCCTATTTTACTTCGGAGTCACGTGAGTGACTACGTGAATAGAAGCCCGTACAGCCGTGGTGCGTCATGACGTCAGACGCTGGTGCAGTCGGGCGGTTGGAGAGCCAGCGCTCCTCCGAGCGGTAAGTTTAAAACGGGTTACACGAAAAGCTGGAGATTCAGCGGTGCAGCAGCATCTAAGGAGCGAAGGAGATGGGCGACGTTGCGGGTCGAGACCCTTCTTCAGACTTCACCCTCCATTCTCAGCATCTGCAGTTTTCGTTAACAGGTTTTAAACGGAGGTAAGGTTTGTTGAAATTACTTTACACAGGTCATTTTCTGCGACGGTTGGGAGTAGATATGTTGCAGAAAGTGAAGAAGGTGTCGGCGAGACGCTCTGGGGTAGAAAGGAGAGTGACAGGAGAGTGTTGAGGATGGAGGCCCGTCTGTCCTGGTACACCTGGTCCGGTGCTGGGCTACACAGCCAGTGGTTGCGGACCCACTGCCGGGGGGGCAGTGGGAGGCTTGCACAGTAGGGCGGAAGGCCACATGGCAAGTCTCTGTGGCCCGTAGATGGAGTCGGGCCTGGAGGTTAAACCCTCCATAGGAGAGTCCGTTTGCTCCACGGCTCCTCCCACGTCGAGATTCTATTACAAAAGGAATGCTCGACAGGGACCAGCTCCGTGAGGAGGAGTGGTGCCCAAGCCAGGCTGATGGAGAGGTTTGTGCTAGCAGCACCTGTTTCAGCGCCCCCCCCCTGCAGAACTATCCTGCCTGTGAGGAGGATGTTCCAGCTCCGTGAGGAGGAGTGGTTGCCCAAGCCAGGCTGATGGAGAGCTTGTGTGCTAGCAAGCACCTGTTTCAGGGCTGCAGAAACTATCCTGCCTGTGAGGAGGATGTTCTATCAGGGCCGTTTGCTGACACTGTTTTCTATGCTGGAGGGAGAGCAAGGAGTTTCGGTTGGAGGTAATTCCGAACATTGCTGGGAAGTTTGCTGAGTGTAGAGAGGCAGGAAAGGCGAGTGATGTAGAATTGGCGAAGCCCATTCAGTATATGCTCTCCCACAGTTACAGGAGCTAGCTATGGATGAAGTAGCAAAAAAACTATAAAGCTCCTGTTAATTGTGATCTCCTGAAGGGTACCGGTGGTTAATCACCAAATTTGCATAGATGGGTTTGCCTGCTAGGGCCCAGGAGATGAAGTTTTAAAAAAGTGCTTAAACTGTTGTAAGCAGGTATTACAGCTGTGGTGAAAGTTATTGATACAAAATGATATGGTTGAATCTGTATGAAGCACACCAGTATGAACTGGGACTCATTTGTAATGCATTTTGAAATTAATAATGTCGGGAGGGCCGCTATTAGGCCCGTGCTAACCTGAATTTGGCGAGTTGTGCAAACCGACCAGTGTACCACCACGAAATCTGTTGGTTTGGTGGTAACCTTGCAAAAAGGGTCAAAGACTGTTTATGAGGTTGTTATAACCATGGCCCTCATTAAGCCAGCTGGAAGCAAGGCAAAAAAAACGGTTTCTCTACAGAAGTCGAGGACAACAAGGCCGCAAGGAAAGATGCTGGTAAGGAATATAAATTTTGACAGACGATGAATTAACTGATGTTCCTCCCTCCCGTTCAAATTGGGGAAAGGTTTAAAATTGTTCTCAAACAATGCAGCAGTTGACATCAGATTTGTTCATACTTAGTGTATTGAAGGGCCCGTGAAAAATTGAGATTTTACTATGACAGTCTACCTAATCAACATTTTCCTAAGTAAACTTATTTTTCAGATGAGGAAAAGGTGCTTTTCAAGCAGAGATTCAGTCGTTACATAAGAAGGGGTAATTGAGCCTTCTGTCTATCAAAATGTCAACAATTTCTGTCAAGTATATTCCCAGATCTACAAAAAGACTGGGGGATGTAGAATTATTCTGGATTTATCGAATTTGAACAAATTTGTTTGTTTATAGGCATTTCAAAATGGAGAAGAGAACTTTACCACGGCAAACATCTAGTGTCCAAAGGGTATTTATATGGCAAACCATGATTTAAAGAATGCGTATTACGCAGTGTCTATTCATGGGTGATGATAGAAGATATTTGAAATTTATTTGGATGACTGAGCTGTGGCAATTCAGGACATTGCCGAATGGATTAACTTCCGCTCCTAGATTATTTACTAAATTGGTAAAAACCTGTGTTAGCATTGCTTAGAGCTCAGGGGGCATGTGGTAATGGCCTATTTAGATGATTTCTGATTGTTGGAAAGACTCATGCTGAAACTCAATCATCAGTTTCAGTTGTTAAAAATCACTTTTTGAACAAATGGGATTTGTTATTCACCCAGGTAAAATCTAAATTATCACCAGTCAAATTATTGATTATCTGCGATTTACCATTAATTCCAATCACATGTTGGTAACTTTGCCCAGGGATAAATTGAATCAGTTAATTGAGGACTGTGTTAATCTCGTTGGAGAACAAAAACGGCCTTTGATTAGACAAGTAGCCAGTTTTATTGGGAAGTTGTTGCAGCCTTTCCAGCTGTGCATGTATTGTCCTCCTGCATTATCAACAATTACAACCATCAAAGGAACAGGCACTGAGAATACAAAGGGGCTATTTTTGATAGGCCATGCAGTTCTTGTCAGGCTGGGGGGCGATTGCTGACATACAATGGTGGATAGTACATGTTTCCAAAAAAAAAATTTTAAGGAAGGTTTCGTGGAATCACCACCGTCACTGATATTACAGACTGCTGTGAGTGCACTGGGTTGGGGTGGTGCAACAGATATGTCTTCTAGTTGTGGAGGCAGATGGAATGTGGATGAGACCATCGCTTCCTCAATTAAGAGGGATTGATTACTTTAGAGTTTGTTGGGCACCTGGTATGGGCTCAAAGCTTATTGTTCTACAAGGAGGGATCTGCATGTGCAGCTCAGATTCACAACACCACAGCAGTGGCATATGTAAACCCATGGGTGGAGTTAAAAAGTCACAGTCTTGTGATAGACTGTCTAACCAGATTTGGAGCTGGTGTTGTATTGACCAAAATATCTGGCTTTCAGCACTTTATTTGCCAGGAAGAGGTCACGTCAGTTAATGACAACATGAATGGATGTTAAATCAGGATGTGTTTAACCAAATGATTGATCAGTATGCATTGCCAGATATTGACTTGTTTGCATCTCGATTAAATCATCAGTTACTAGATATGTTTCATGTAACCAGATACTGGGGCAGTAGCAGTGGATGCATTTTCACTGCAAGTGGGGGAGGAATGTTTGTGTAATGTATTTCCTTCATTCTGTCTCATCAGCAGATGTTTGCAAAAAGATCAAGGAGACTCCGCTTCAGGGGTATTGGTAGTGCCAGATTGGCCTACACGAGCATGGTTTCCCATTGTATTACAATTGGCTAGGGAGCCTTGAATGCTTATGCCCGAAGAAATAAAAATCTACTGGTAAATCCAGTCACTGGGGATCAACATCCTTTATAGGATCGTATTGATCTGTTAATTTGCAGATTTTAAGGAGGCCATACCTGGGGAGAGGACTGTCTCATCGGACGGTGGATGTTCTCACGTCGGCCTGCAGGGATAGTACCAGCAGCAATATATCACCTATATAAGGAAGTGGGAGCAATTCTGCCTACAGCAGGATATTGTATATCACACGGCAGGGGATCACGGATGTATTAGGAGTTTGTGTCAACTCTTTATTTTGACCAAAAAATTAAGTTACAGTGCAATTAATTCAGCCAGAAGAGCTCTCTCTTCTTATTTACCTATGAATGCAGAATTGCATACAGTAGGGACACATCCGTTAGTTCATTATACGATTCATGAAGGGAGTTTTCAAATTCTAATCCTCCTAAACTCAGGTAATGTCGGTATTTGCAATGTGAGTGAGGTTTTTATGCTTCTTCGCCAGTGGGCTCCGGTTACAAGCCTATCTATAGCCAAATTAACTATGAAGGTGGTCATGCTTCTGGTGTGGTTTCAGCCCAACGTGTACAAACATTGCAAAAGCTACGGCTAGATAGAATGCATGTGTCGGCTGATGCCATTATATTTTATGTCTATGATTTGCTTAAACATAATAAAAGAGGCATGACAGGATGTAAGATGGTGTTTTCAGCATACCCGCAGATGATCGCTTCTGTATAGTCTCACATTTATCTCTTTACATTGAGATTACTCAACCTCTGAGAGGAACAGAGTTGGCTTTGTTTATTAGTCACAAAAAACCACACAGTAAGGTGTCGGTGCAAACGATTTCAAGGTCCTCGCGGCCGCAGGATGGTCCAGTGAGCTAACTTTTCAGAGGTTTTGTCACAAGCCGATTTTCAAGGCTCGGGGTGTTTGCTGATTCTTGGTGTCAGTACTGTTACATTTTTCCCCTGAGTTAGAGGGGTTTGTTATGATTTGTTTGTAAATAAACTGTTATTTCATTTAACAAATGTATTACTGATGCATGATTGATTGTTAACGACTTTTGAGTTAATCCAGGCAGTGTGAACGTCGGATTTGCGTCTGCGGCGTGAATTCACAGTGCTTTGAAGTCTTCACGTAGTCACTCACGTGACTCCGAAGTAAAATAGTAAGATTAAACGAGAACTTACCAGTTTGAAGTTTGATCTTTATTTTATGAGGAGTCGAGTTGAGGGACTACGTGCCCTCCGCTCCCACCCTCATAGATCTCATCTGGTAGTTTCTAGTTTTATCATCTTACCGTTATACTTCGGTCATTGTTAGCTGTGAATTCATTCCGCTGCTTTGAAGATTGACGCACCAACGGCTGTACGGGCTTCTATTCACGTAGTCCCTCAACTCGACTCCTCATAAAATAAAGATCAAACTTCAAACTGGTAAGTTCTCGTTTAATCTTACTATTCAATGTGCTTCCTCCAATGCAATCACAGTATTCCTCTATCTCCTCTGGCTTTGTGTAGATTTTGTACATGTTTGCTTTTTTTATTACTGATACCAAATGATATTAGTACAAGATAATCAAACTAATATGAAGACAGCATTCTTGAATTAGTTTTTTTAGGAAAATACCATGCATTGTTTGCACAGGAGCTGTTTAGAGGATTGGTGATCAGTATTGATCAATAGAGCGCTTAATCCAAATTAACATAATCCAAATTAACATAATTTTAAAATATCTTTGAGCCTTAAATTTGAAATGTATGACATTACTCACAGAATAAATTACACGTTGTGCTTTTTCAAATTATTTTAAAAACAGATTGGGTGAAAGAAAATATGAAAATAAATCCCAATAAAAAGCAAGGGAAAATTGTGAGCTTGTCCTTTATTGAGGAAAAATATGGTTTAGAGACTCGGTAATAAAGACGTCAAATATTCCAGCATGAAATATGTTTTTTATTAAGTAGTTACTTTATTTATGGGTCTTCATTCTCTCAAATGATTTCAAAATATGCTATCAAATAAATTAAAAGCTTTGATAGAAAGAATTCCGCGGGGAAATTATATATATTTCTTCGGAAAAGCTGTGTTTATTACTGGGGCACTGGCATACAGAATAAGAAAGATATACGATTCATAACTTGTGCTTCATGTTGTACTAAAATTTCAAAACAAAGGATATTTCACCTAAGAATTAATGCACTACTCAACACCAAGCCCAAGCATAGAGTTAAGAACTGAATACAAGAAGAAGATAACAATGACTGTACTTTTAAATCAAAACTGTGAGTGGGAAAAGGTGAGTAGGTTTCCAGTTGGCTGGAGTTACACTTGGCAAAACTGAAGAAAGATGAGCCTGTTTGAGGGAAATGACAAAATAGGTACCAGTGACTGGAAACTGTGAATGAGATATCTTTATTCAAAAGGGGCAGCAAGAATAAGCCAGGCTGTGAGTGTAACATTTTACTGCATGCTATTACTGCAGAGGCTCCCTATAGTAGTTCTAGCCCATTCATCTACAGCTACTTCAATAATGACCTTATTTCCAATTTGCCAGAAGTCGGGTTACTTACTGATGATTGCACAAAGTCACAGATTAAAGGTGTCGAGAGTGAGGAGGATGGTCTTCAGTGCAGAGCAATATTGATCAGCTTGTAAAATGGGAAAGAAATGGGTGATTGAATGTAATCCTGAATGTATATTTGAAAGGACTAATAAACAGGACAAAAACAAACAAGATGAAAACAATCAATGAAGGCCCTTGGGAAGTACTGAGAAACGCAGTAATCTGAAACAAGTTTATTCATGGATAACCCCTTGAGATGAACAGTCATCTGGTTTTCGAGGGGGTCCAACATAGAACATACAGCACAAGACATAACATACATAGAGGCTCTCATTGACATACCTACCCACACACCAATCCCAAAACCCCTCCATCCCCACACGTTATAGTTTATGACAATTGTTAATTGACTTTACATATCTGTAAATGAAAACTTTACAAGCTCTTAAGTGTGCAACAATCTTTTAATGATAGCACTGGGTATTACATACACCTTCAAGCACCAGCTACATTTTCCTACTGAGGGAAGGCGTTATGATTGATGTTTAACTGGGCGGGGTTAATGGAGTGAGGTAACTATATTATTGGGTTGCATATAAACCATCTACATCCTTCCCCTTAGAAATCAAAAAACAGATTGTTGTCACGACAACAGAATTAAACAGCAGAATTAAACAAAATCGCCGTAGCGAACAGGCGGCTTACTGATCCTGCCCAAGCGCGTACGGATGTCTCCCCCTCCCCCGAAAGAGCAGAAGAAGCAGGAGGACGCAAGGCAGCTGGGGAACCAGGAAGGGCATTGGGTGGGAGAAACAGGAGAGGGAGAACCGCGATCGGCAACAGGGGACCCGCGCAGAGGGGAACGAGGCGCCCGCGACGGGGACCGAGGCATGCAGGGAACACCAGCCGGGGCGGCAGCCGGCTGCTGATAGGAGAGTGGAGGGGCATAGGGCCCATGGGGCTGCGGCTGTGGCTCATTAACCGCAAGCAGGTGTTGTCGGCTTCTTCGGTAGATGGAACCCTCACAGTCGACCAGATACGAACGAGGTGAGTCGGCCACCCCAACCACGGTGGCCAGACGGTAGTGACCCACTGGCGGTCTGCAATCGAACAACCTGTCCGGGGCAACAGAGGATCGAGTGGTCTGCACGACCGATCGTGGGAACGCTGCTGGCTGTCATGTTTCTCTTGAATTCGCCTCTGCACGGAGGCGGGCTCCAGCACCCGAGGTTTCAGCTGGCGCTGGGCAATCGGGACGGTGGATCTGGTAGTTCTGGACATCAGACGCTGAGCAGGTGACCCCATGGCCGGATCCCTGGAAACATTCCTGAGGTTCAGGAGATCCAAATACAAATCAGAGTTGGATAGTCGCGCCTGTTCCATCAGAAGCTTGGCGCTGCGGACGGCCCCCGTTCTGCAAGGCCGTTGCTCTGTGGGTACTCTGGGCTGCTGGTGAAATGCACGAAGTTCCACTTGTCAGCAAAGCTTTTGAATTCTCGGCTTGTAAACTGCCTGCCGTTGTCAGTCTGCAGCCTGACCGGGGTCCCCAAAAGTGAGAAGTGTTTCCGCAGCTTGCGGATCACCATCTCCGACGTGAGGGATGTCAGCAAATCCACTTCGAACCAGTTGGAGTACGAGTCGACCAGGACAAGGTAGTGGTTTACCACGCCACTCAAATATGTCGGCAAGCCAGCGAGGACCAGGCCAAAGCAGGGGCGGGCTGTTGCAGCAGGGGCTGTCGCTGCTGGTGTGGCGCAAGACTGTTGCACGTGGAGCAGGCAGAAACTCGGTCTCGGATATATTTGGCCATTCCAGGCCAATAGAATTGGCACTGAGCGTGGGGCGAGTGTTGCATCGACCCCAGGGTGTCCGCTGTGGGCTGCACAAAAGTAAAAGTCAAACAGGGAGGACGGGACCACAACTTTATGTTCCTTGACGATAACGCCATCCTGGAGCACCAGTTCGTCGCGGACCAGGAAGAAAGGCTGTGTTTCAGATGGCGCGGCGGAGCGCTTTGTTGGCCACCCTGCTTTAATCACCGAGGCAAGCTGCTGCAAAACCGGATCGGCAGCGGTGTGCTCGGCCAAAACCTGTAGCTGCTTGGTGGGAATAAAGTTAACGCCCAGTACGAGCAAGTCCTCTGTTTCGTAGGGGTGGCGAGCGCAGGAGGTACGCGGGGCGCGCGACAGGGTGTCCGCGATGTGCATCTCGGTGCCCTTCTTGTAGATTACGTCAAAGTCGAAACGCTGGAGCTGCAGCATCATACGCTGCAGCCTGGCAGGGCAGCGTGAATCGGCTTGTTTCAGGATTGTCACCAGTGGCTGGTGGTCGGTTTTCGACCGTAAATCTGCTGCCGAACAGGAAAGTCTCTGAACTTGGAGCAGGCGAAACACCACCGCGAGCAGCTCTTTCTCGATCTGAGCGTTACCGCTGCTCGGTGTCCGTCATGGTGCGGGAGGCATAGGAGACAGGATGCAGCGATCCATCGACAGACTGAAGGCAGGCCGCACCCAGGCCGAACTTGGAAGCGTCACAGGTGATGGTGATGGGGCGACCCACGTCGAAGAACCGCAACGTCGGAGTGCTAATCAGTTTCGACTTGAGGCGGTCAAAGGCCTGCTGGTGATATGGGAGCCAGGCCCAGGCGATATCCTTTTTGTCAGCTGCCGCAGGGGAGCACTCAGCTCACTGAGGTTTGGTATAAACTTGCCAAGGTAGTTCACCATGCCCAAGAATCGTTGCAGACCTGGCACGTCGGTGGGGGCTGCCATTTCGGAGATGGCAGCTGCCTTCAAGGGGTCGGGCTTTAGTCCGTTAGGGGTGAAAACATGTCCAACATACGTGACCTCTGAGACACAAAACCGGCACTTCTTGGGATTCAGCTTCAGGTGCGACCGTCGCGCGCGATCCAGGACGCGGCGGAGGTTCAGGTCGTGCTCGGCAATGTCCTTCCCATAAACCAGGATATCATCCATGATGATGGCACATGGCAGGTCCGCGAATAATTGCTCCATCGTCCGCTGGAACACCTCGCTAGCAGAATTGATGCCGAATGGCATTCGCAGGAACTTGAATCTGCCGAACGGTGTGGCGAAGGTCGTCAGGTCAGAAGACGCTTTGTCCAACGGGATCTGCCAAAACGAGTTCTTAGCGTCTAGGACCGAAAAGATGGTGGCTTGCCCGACCTTTGCCGCCACATTCCTCAACAGACCGCATGGGGTAATGTGGTCGCCTGACGGCAAGGTTTAAATCCTTCGGGTTGATACACACGCGTATCTCGTTCTTGTCTTTCTTAATCGTGGCAACCATGGTGGAGACCCAATCGGTGGGCTCGCTAACTGCTACTAGCACCCCCTTTTCGACCATCTCGTTGAGCATCGCCTCGACCTTGTCCTTCATGGCGTGAGACACCCTGTGAGGTGCGCGGACCACGGGTTGTATATTTGGGGTCAATGGAAATATGGTATGACACTGGTAACTTCCCCAGGTCATCGTCGAACAGGTCCTGGTATTCAGCAACCGGTCAAACGACAGTTGCACTTTGTGGACCGTGCGGTCAAAGGAGACCAGGCCGCACGGTTGCCCAACAGGGTTACACAGTCAGAGTTCAAAACATAGAAAACCAGGTTTCTTGTGGCCTTTTGCAGCAAGCAAGTTAAAGTGGCCCTCCCCGCAGGCCTTAGAATCTCTCCACCATAGGCGTGCAGGGTAGCATCGTCAGCAACCAGAGGCTCATTATTTCCTTATCTTGTTGAAAAGATTCATGGACAAAACATTGACTTTCGCGCCAGTATCTAATTTGGCAGAGAAGGTTACGCCATTGGACAGTCACAGGTACGGAGGGATCATTGCGGTGGGCGGGTGTCTGTAGGAGGGTAAAACATGAGAGTCCTCGGCAGAATTAATTGGCTCCGCACCATTGCATTCAACTAAATTGGGCTGTGAGTCGAAACAGAGATCAGATTGCCCCAGCATGTTTAGACTGGGTCTGGAAGCTTGTGCCTGGCTCCCACGGGAACGGAGTAAGCGACAGGAGGCTGAGAAAATGGTTCAGCTTTTTACAAAAGTTACAGGTTTTACCAAAGGCGGGACACGTTGACAGTCTATGGTGCATGTAGTTACAGGTCGGGCACCTATTTCGGGGCACATCGCCAGGTCCAGGGCGGGCACGCGGCAGAAAAACATTGTTTCCCACCCGAGGCTGTGGGCTCCTAAACACAGCCAGGTTGACAGATTTATTGCCCGAGTCCCGGTGGTCCTCTTGCAAAACAACGACCTCAGAACAATCTGCAGGCATGCATAGCTTTGTCCAACGTTAGATCCGGATCCCTCAAAAGCTCACATCGCAGCTTCTGGTCACGCATGCCAGTTACTAAAATGTCTCTAGTGAGCTGGTCTGTCATGTCGCCAAAACGGCACCGCTGGGCGAGATGACGCAAATCAGCAATAAAACATTCAACATGTTCATCCGGCAACTGTCTCCTTGTAAAGAACCGTTTCCCTCTCTAGAATGCGGTTCGAGGGCAGGTCACAAATCGCCCTGAACTTACGTAAGCAGGCAAGCGGGGTCGTCAGCAGACTCTGCAGGAGTAATCACCTCATCATCGACGCCCAGGACCGCTGGAGCGTAGGTGAAAGTTCTGGCTCTCTTCATGGCATCAGGTCCGACAAGGTTGAGTAGGAGGGAAGCTTTAAGGGAGTCAGGATCAGCGCGGTGTGCGACGTTGACAAAGTGTGTGAAATCAAATTCAAACGTGGCCCAGCGCTCAGAGATGTCAGCATCAAAGACAAGCTGCTCGGGCTTTCTGCAAGAGGACGCCATGGCCAGAGAGATCAAAAGCACAAAAAACACAAATCAAAAAAAGAAATAAAAACCGATAAACAGGAGACGCAAGTATCTTCCAGCTTTGACACCATGTAAATGAAAACTTTACAAGCTCTTAAGTGTGCAACATCTTTTAATGATAGCACTGGGTATTACATACACCTTCAAGCACCGGCTACATTTTCCTACTGAGGGGAAGGCGTTATGATTGATGTTAACTGGGCGGGGTTAATGGGAGTGAGGTAACTATATTATTGGTTGCATATAAACCATCTACAATATCCAATAATAATAAGTTATGTGTTACAGCATAATGTTGATGCAAAATACCATATACCACCTATCATACATCATACGTTATTATTACATGACATATTTCATAGTATTTTGACATAATATTGTTACACCATACAATACAATAATACATACGTGTAATGGCAAATGCATATACAATAGCTATGCCAAATGATCACACACAGAGCAAGCTAGATAAAGGAGCTCGAAGACTCTAATACTAGAAACAGGTACATGGTTTTATAAGGAAGGGAAAAAGTGTTTTTTTTTAAAATAGAGCTAATAGTTCTTTATGGTACTAGGCAGAGTGTTCCAGTCAGAAGGAGCTTTGAATTTTAATGCACGTCTGCCAATTTCTTTGTTAATTCTTGGAATGAAAAAGAAGGGTTGCTCAATATGTCCTTAGTGAATATGAGGCTACACATGCCCAAGGATTCATGAAGGCAGTTAGCACCCAAGAAAAATATAGTTTAGAAGGCATATGTGATTATTGCCTTTATTTGCCAAAGCATAAAAAAAAGGAAACAAGAGATTATGTGACTATTGTGTAACGTATTAGTTAATCATTAGTTGGGCCACAACTGGAATAATATGTGCATTTCTGATTGCCCTACCATGGGAAGTATATGATTGCTCTGGAGAGGGTACAGAGGAGGATTCTGCCTTGGATGGCGTTACAGCTATGAGGACAGACTTGATAGGCTGGGTTTTGTTTTCTTTGGAGCTGAGAAAGCTTAGGTGGTGATAGAGCTATGCAAAATTATGAGGGAAATAGACTGTGTAGATCATAAGAAGCTTTTCCATAGACGTCAAAGACCATAGAGCATAGGTTTGCGGAATTATTTTCATGCCGGAGATAAGCATTTATCTCAATGTCCTTCCTGTTTATAAGTGATAGGAGCAGAAATAGGCCATTCAGCTCACCAATTCTACTCTGCCATTTAATCATGGCTGATCTATCATTCCCTCTCAACCCCATTTCTGCCTTCAAAATATCCATTGACTTGGCCTCCACACCTTCTGAGGCAATGGATTCCACCGATTCACCACCCTCCTGACTAATGAAATTCTCCCTCATCTCCTTGCTAACGGTATGTCCTTTTATTCTGAGGCTATGGCCTCTGGTCTTAAAGTCCCCCACTAGTGCAAACACCCTCTCCACTCCCACTCCAACCAGACCTTTCACTATTCGGTAAGTTTTGATGAAGTTTCCCCCTTATGTTATGTTATGAATGAATGCCAGCTTCTCCAAATGTACAAACATGTAAGTCAGTGTTTCAACTGATATTATAACAACTCAACCACTTACATAATACCTTTGTCAAACCATTTGGCAACTATACAATTTATGTAACAGTATTTATTGTCAGCTTTCTGTTAGCCAATAATTTGCATGTGGGAGTGAGAGTGGAATGTGAGATAAATAGCCCATTTTTTAGCAAACAATGTCAATTTACTCAGCAAATTCTCTTCTTAAAAGAACTTAAGAAAGCAAACTGCAGCAATTTCTCTAAGGATGACAGAATAACATCTCCAGAAGAAAAGAAGTGATGTGTATTTGTACACAACTTGTGTGGAAAAAGCCACAGTGACATCCAGCAATGTGGTCACCAGATACGACTGGTGAGGAAATTAACAACCATCTCCATTCTGGCCGACTAAAAGGATTTTCTCCATATATGGACTTTAAATAAATTGAATAACATTCTATGAACTTAGGAGAGTTTTTTTTTTCTTTTTTTTTTCTTTTTTTTATTTTTTTTTTATTTTTAAAAATAATTTTATTCTCTAATAGTTTTTTTTTATAAAGAGAGGAGAACAGTAAGAAAAATAAAATAAAAATCTACATCGAAAAAGAAAATCATAAAGAAAGGAACTATTAATACATCGTAGTAGATAAGATCAAGGAATATAAGATATAACTTTTCATCTATTCCTAAATCCAAGTTTCAGTTAGGGTTCCCTAACTGAACCATTCTACCCTTTTAAGTAATCAATGAAAGAAGGACCATGTTCTAACAAAAACTTCTTGTTTGTCCCATTAAGGCAAATCTGGATTCTTTCCAGGTGTAGGGTCTCTGACATTTCCATAATCACATTTTAATTGTGGGGGATATAGGGCCTTTCCAAAATTTTAATATTAATTTCTTCCCAATTATTATACTGTAATCTAGGAAATTTCTTTGACTTGTTGTAAGAGTTAAACTTTGTTCTGATGTTCCAAGTATTATTAATTTTGGGTCCGGATCCAGTTTAGTATTAATAACTTCAGAAGTTTATTCTAAAAATCTCAGTCCAGAAATTCTTAATTTTTATACAATTTTCAAAGGTATGTGTTAAATTAGCCTCTGGATGTTGACATTTATCGTAGGTCTGCATTAGCAATTCTGTTTGAATATATAATATTAAACAATCGTCTAAGATTATAAAATGAATGACGTTTGGGGATAAAACCTGTTTGATCAGGTGTATTAATTTGTTAATTACTAAGCTCAATCTATTAGAAAGGATTTTAGTTAATATTTTTGATCAGTATTTAATAGAGCTATTGCTCTATATGAGGCCGGGTCTTCTAGATCCTTATCAATTTTAGGTATAAGTATTATTGTAGATTCATTTAAAGTTTCCGGGAGTTGCTGTTGAGTGTGTAAGCTTACAGTGCTTACAGTGTTTGTAAGCGTGGAGAAATCAGATCATAATTTTTTTTATAGAATTCAGAAACTTAGGCCATCAGGGCCGGCGGTCTTTCCATTTTTTAAAGATCTAATTGACTCTTCAATATCTTTGGTCGTTATTTTCAGCTCCTAATAATTCTTGTTCTTGCAGATCTAAGCCTTTAAGGTTGCATTTCTGTAAAAATGCTTCCATTCCTATTGATTGTTGTGTCACTTTAGTTGAATAAAGATCTTGATAGTATTGTAAAAATCTGTCATTAATATCTTTGGGGAGTGTTAGTATTTTTCCCTTTTCTGATCTAATCTAATGAATCATTTTTTTCTCCATCCAGTTTTCGAAGCTGGCGTGCCAATAATTTATGTGGTTTATCACCAAATTCAAAATGTAATTGTTTTGTATGTTGATAAAGTTTTATTATTTGGTCAGAGTATATTTTATTTAACTTATATTTCAAATCAGCTATTTTATTATGTTTTACCAATAAAGGTGCTCTTGCGTTTTCTATGTCTAATTGTCTTATTTCCAATTCCAATGTCTGTTGTTTAGCTCTATTCTCTTTGTTAAGAAATGCCTGAGAGGGGATTAATACCCCTCGTGCTTTGAATGTTTCCCAGAGAAGGGAAGCAGAGATTTTCGGGTTGGTCATTGACCTCGAAGACCATATTAATCTGTTTTACAAAGATATTCACAACATACCTGTTCTTTTAAAATTTGAGGATTAAGTCTCCATTGTGTCTGTTTCTTGTCCATTCTATAATGGAGTAGATGATTCAGCATGTTAAACCATACCTTACACCTGGATCTCAGATAGATGCATTTCAGAACTTGTAGGTTTTCTTCTCGGTCATATCTCCTTGAATAACAATTATAATTCCATTCTAAATAAAAAATATACTGATTATAACATACTACAAAATAGAAAGAGTAAGTGGTTATTATGTTAGTGAAGTGTGAAAGAAAGAAAAAATACTACATCTATAGTTAGTGTAGTTAGTGATAGCCACCCTAATGTGGCTAGGCATCTAAAGACTTCCGTAGCTTTTGGTAAAAAAATGTTACTAGCTCCGTTCTTTCCTTGAAAGAAAAAAAATCAAACACAGTAAAGAAAAAACATTATGGCGGGGGGGGGGGGGGGGGGGGGGGGGGGGGGGGGGGGGGGGGGGGGGGCGGGGGGGGGGGAGTAATGGATATATTCCAATAATGGAATAATTATTAATCTCAAAGTTAATATAAAATATTAGTTTCATTTAACTAAAGTATTAGTCCATGATTAGTCTAAAATAGTATCAATATCTAGGGTTGAACCTACATCTTCTATTTTAATCATCTTATGGTTCATCCTTTTAAC
This sequence comes from Okamejei kenojei, assembly GCA_035221665.1. Taxonomy (NCBI): domain Eukaryota; kingdom Metazoa; phylum Chordata; class Chondrichthyes; order Rajiformes; family Rajidae; genus Okamejei; species Okamejei kenojei. The sequence goes on from CM069132.1 coordinate 164,275,740, forward strand.
TAATTCTGAATTTAATCCAATTAACTATAATTGATAATGATTAATTATTATGATTAATAATGGTTAGTAATAGTTAATACAATAATATAAAATATTATATAACGATGATCAATTTCATTCTAATTTCATAACAATCCTGATGTATAGTAATTTAAAGTTCAGTTTCTTCTCAATAAGGTACTGGAATCCAATATCTTTGATTGCTTAGTTTTTTTTAACTAAGCAATCAAAAATGGCTAAAGATTCTGAGATCTTCAAGGAAGCTAAGTCATCTATTTATTAGGTTTGTTGACATTAACCTTTCTATTAACCAGCCTAATACAATGAAAAATCTTCCCAGATGAAATTTTGCTTGCCAGAGCGAAATGTCATCACAATGAATATTACTATACTTGGTGGTTAATTAAATATATAAATATTCATAAGCACTGCACAAATTTAGAAAAGTCCTTTGATAAATTGACATCAAGGCCTAGAATCCAACTGCAGATTTTGTCTATTCGCTTCTTCGTCTATTGTGCTTGTGCCACGTCTTGATAAAGAAATAAACCAAATACTAATATATTGATCTCTCTTTTATGTCCTGCTTCTTTACCTCTGTCAAATCTCATTCACATTCCCATAGAAAGTACAATCCTGCCCCTCTCAAATGTTTGCTACAGCAAAGCATTTCATATTCGCCCACATCTTTATATGGGTATCATTGATCACTTGATAATCTCTTGTTATTGACCTTCCATATAGAAGAATTAGGCTTTCCCATTTCAATCCAGCAGCTGATAATGTGAATAAAACAATGACACACATTAATATAATGGCCCAACAATTCTATCACTGGGCCATATATACTTCCTTACATTTTAAGAGGTGCACAATGGAAGATTCCAATTTCACACACACAACACACAAAACCTAGCAAAATATCATGATTTATACAGGATGCAAAATATACATATACATGTGCGTGTATAAATGTGAGTATGTGTATATGTATACACATACACTGAACTTTTTTTCTGGTTTGTTATATTGTTTACAGTGTACTGCGTTTACATATGCAGTTGTGCTGTTGCAAGTAAGAATTTCATTGTTCTACCTGGGACACATGACAATAAAATAGTAAGATTAAATGAGAACTTACCAAGTTTGAAGTTTGATCTGTATTTTACGAGGAGTCGCGGTGAGGGATTTCGTGAACCCCGCCAGCACGCCTGCGCGGCCATCCTTCAAAGCAGCGGTGTGGAATCACAGAACCAACCATGACTAAAAATAGTAAGATGAAAACCGTAGAACTACCTGTTTGACCTGATGATAGAGGGGTGGGAGCGGTGGGCACAAAAATCCCTCACCGCGACTCCTCGTAAAAATACAGATCAACCTTCAAACTTGGTAAGTTCTCGTTTAATCTTTCTATTTTACTTCGGAGTCACGTGAGTGACTTCGTGAAAGATTTCAAAGCTCTGTGATTTCACGCCCTGAACAACGTCCATGCTTATCACACTGCCGCCATTCTGATGGAGTAAGACTGTTAATGGAGTTCAGTTGACAGTGGCTGAAAAATCAACACAATTTATTAATCAAAATAAACAACAACCCCTAACCCGGGCCAGACATTTACTGAGCCGTACCCAGGATAGCTTCTGCGAATGTCGCAGGAACGGCCAGAGGCTTGTTATAGAACCGTTTGAAAAGGTTTTCTCCCCACTGGCCCAGCACGCGGTGGCGAGAATGTGGTCCATGGGCACCTCCATGGCTCTCGCTGCAGCCCTGGTGGAATAAGACTTAAAAATGTTAGTAGCAACTCCTGCTGCACCCAGCACCACCCTGAGCCATCTGGCGATCGTCTGTGTAGTCACCCGATGATGCGGAGGTTTTTTATGACTGATGAGGAGCCCCTGTTCCTTCATCCTGATAACTCCAGTAACTCGGATGTAGTGGTGGAGATGGGTGACTATGCAGAGTGTGGCATCTACAGGGTACACCCGAAATTCCAGCTGCAGCCCATGCGCCCCTGGCCTGTGCTGTTTTAATAACTCTTTACCAAAGAATTTTATTTGACCAGGGTTGGCCACCATGCTGTCCAGTCGCAGTTTTTGTAACATCTGGACTCGTTGGGCTGTCGTCAGTGCCATGAGCATCACCACCTTAAGGGTGAGCTGTTTCAAATGGTAGCTCATCTATTGGAGCCCAGCTCCTCCGTAGGGTCAGCATGATCCCCACATCCCACGTTACTGTATATCTGGGTCGTGGAGGGATTGGTATTGAATACTCCCCTCATTAGTTTAGACACCAGGTGGTGGGAGCTGATACTTATATCCAGGTATGAATACAGCGTACTCCTGTCGCTGTTGATGGCACTGTAGCTGAGGCCCAGCATCAAAATGGAGGCCTGCTAGAAACTCCAACACATCCAGTATTGTTGCCGAGTTGGAGGACTTGTTGTTCCGGGCACAGAAAACCTCCCACTGTCTGATTTGAGTGAGGTATTGTTTGCGGGTTGATTCCCGACACGATGCTGCAATAAGGTTCATGGCTCTTGACGAGATGCCTGCCCGGTTGAGCGGTCTTTTCAGAACCTGCAAGCCAACAAGTTTAATGACCATGGCAAGGATGACTGACCCCCTGTAATGGAGTGAGTAATCAATTTGGGATGTTTCCCAATCGCCATCCATGGTTGTTGTACATTTCTACAACCATCGGGTACCATGGTTGTGTAGGCCAGTCGGGAATGATCAATATGTCAGTTGCAGAGTCTAGTTTAATTTTCTGCAAATACCCGACTGGTGAGGCAGCATGGGGGAAACGCGTAGCAACCCATTTCCCCCAATGGATAAAAATGCATCCAATGCTATTACCCCAGGGTCTGGTTCCCACAACACATACGTTGGTATTCGATGGTTCAGCCTGGACGCAAATAGGTCAATATCTGGTGTCCCCAATTTGAGCTATAATATCTCCAAAATTTGGGGGTTCAACATCCACTCAATGTTGTCATTGAAGACACGTGACCTGGTGTCCGCCACTGAATTTAAGCTTCCCAGGCAAATAGGTCACAGAAATCAAATATTTCTTTCAATGCACCAGTGCCAAATTGTATTAGCCAATTCATTGCAAACTAGCGACCTGATACTACCCATATGATTGATGTAAAACCATTATTGTAGCATTATCTATTCGAAAGCAGACATGTAATCCCATTAATTAGTACAGTAAGCCCGCAGTCCATGAAATGCCCCCCAGCATTTCTATATAGTTTATCCCATGTGACTCCAGGAATGTAGACTCATGAGAGTTCCATCTGCCACCACAACTGGACATCGTACCAGTTGCTCCCCAGCCTGGTGCACTTGCGTCAGTTAGTAGCACGACATCAGGGTTGCTCCCTATAATAGGTCAATGACATTCTTTAATATTATCTACCCACCATTATAGCTCATTTCTAGCTTCCGGTGGTAACTGAAGTGGCCGATCAAAGCAGCCAGCATTTGTGTTTTAATGCTGTGATTTGTGACCTTTGTGAATTTCGGTAGTGTAGCGGTCCGAATCGTGCAGCTGGGAATGTAGTTACCAATTTAGAGTTACCAATACCAATAACTTTTGCTGTTCGCCACATGGTCGATACCCTGGCGCAAGCAAGATTGTGGCACTCTTTCTGATATAGCAGTAGCTTTATTAGTGGGGATGATAAACTTCATTAAATTAGTGTCTAAGGTGAACACCAAATCCATAACCCGTACCGGGTGCAGTTTTTGATTTGTCTGGATGGATTACAATCCCAGCTTCTCAAGCAAAGCCTTGGTTGCAGCCACTCCTTGAATTGCCAATTGGAGGGTCTGCCCCACTATAAGGATTTCATCCAATATGCCATCACTATAATCTTGTTGTTGGAGAAGAGCCAATACAGGTAAATACCAACTTGGTAAACAGCCTAAGCTGTGATGGTTCCATTAGGCAATGCACCCTTCCAGACAACTTCAGAATTCCCTGTGTGCCTCAGCGATGGGCACCGTATAGCATGCGTCTTTCAAATTGATACATGCCATAAAGTACCCTGAGTAAAGCTTTCACCTAGCTGTTCCAAAAGTATCCATTTTGACATGGGTATATTGTACAAAAGTGTTTTCAACTCAGCTAAATCGATTATAATCCGACATTCCTCTTCTTTTTTTACTGCTGGTGAACATATTAGGCTCAACTCAATAGGTCCATGCTTGGTTATGCCAATTACCACTTTTCCCTGCTCGCCATATAATTTCAGCATGCCCTGCCTCCACCACTTTTTGGGATAGAGTAAATTCCTACGAGGCGAATGCTGAGTATGGGAATCTATACCTCCCACGAATTATATACCCTTGAACACTTTGTAAAATAAAACTCATCTGTGGTTACAGTTTTCCCCCATATGTCCAAGGCCGCCCGCAATCGCCCACCTATTCGTACAGGAGGGATACTACAGCGTGAGAGGAGCCAGACCCCCTTACCTCCATAGTGAACGGCGGTTCCATACATACGGTGCTTCGGGTGGACGTTATGGAGGTTGACGGCCCGGCAGCCGCATTTCCTATGCAGGCCGCTGTTGGCCTTGCCCTAAACGGTCGTTGTATTTATTGAGATGGAGGTAGGTAGAATCTTTGTGCCCTATCCGGCAGCCTTGGTTCACAGGTTGTATTAGGCTGTTGCCGGTGATATGGGTGAACTCTGGCCGATGGAGTTTCATGAGGCCCACTGTTTTGGCCTCCTTTGTCCAGTCCCTTCACCTGTTTGTACAGGTCTGCAAGCAACTGATGCGGCGGTGGAGCGGTAATGGTCGGCACAACCCCGCGAATTTGGGGTTTAGTGTGGGCTATATGGAGCTCTTACGCAGGCAATTTATCTCATACTGGGCGTTGCCATAGGAGTGCCAGTGCATCATGCTGTTCACTGGACACATTATCCCCGACCAGGGTTTAGCAAACGCCGTTATGCCCGTGGAGAACCTTTCTCCAAGGTATTATTGAGAATCTGGACTCCAGAGTTGGTGCGTACGTAGGCAATCAATGGTGCCCGCCAATTCGTGGTGCAGGGTTCACCTGTCTGGGTAGAAACGGCAAACTTCTCTCAACCACATCCAGCATCCTCCTCATGCTCTGGTTCAGCGGTCCCTGGCTGTCCCTGGTCGTCGTCAAACTCAGCATCTGGGCAATCATTAATGCTTCTGGCTGGGAGACGATGAGGAGCTGAGCGGAGTCCTTGCGCGGCTAGTGGATGCCCCCCGAGTCCCGTTCTTCTCGTTCTCGGTCCCGCTGGAGGTGTTGCACCATTTAAGAGCTCCAACCGCTCAAATGCGACCGTCCCTGCGAGATGCAGCGGACAAGCTGACTTCCCCAGGCCCTGCGAATTCACTGGGGCTTCCACCATCGGACCTCACCCCCTTAGGGTCTATGGTCCAATGGCAGGTCGTCGTGACCTACAGCCCAAGTAGGGTCATACGACTCCCGCATGGACTCTCCGCTAGTCTGTCTTCTCCCAGACTGTGGCGGCCCACCTGGCTGATAAGAAGGCAGGTGGAGTTGACTCGGCGCCGGCCCCCGGAACCTGGCTCCCCGGAGTCCGTGCAAGCTTACCTCCACACTTACACCATTACTTGGCGTGGAGGCGCATGGTCAGCCGCTCGCAGCGCTGAGCTGACCGACCGCTTCCTGCTGCCACCTCCGCCCTTGACCGCAGCCTGACGGGGTGTGTTGTCGGCGGTATCTGCTCCAGCAGGCCTACACGACGCAGCAGTGTTATGCCCGGGCTGCACGATGGCAGATATCCCTGGCTGCGGTACGCAATGCACTTTGCAGGGCTCCCCTGTCGTGCGGCTGTCCCCTGGCCCAGCCCCCTCGGGTCTACTGGAGCTCGGGGAGAGGTTGCCTGTAAAGAACAAGACCCCTTGCCACGTACCTGTATCCCCCCTTATTCTCTTGGGGGACGGGGGGGCTCGGAGTCTGGACCTGTTGCTTGCAGCTCCGTAGCGGTAACCCATTCGGGAGAGTCGGCCCCTGTATTAGCGGGAGCGCCCGACTTCCGCATTCCTGCCCCCACCATGCGTTAAAGCTGCCGGCGTTCCTTGCAGCTCCGGGGACAAGGGCCGTCGGCTGGCCGCAGCTCAGCTCCTCGACAGCGTTGTCCTGCGGCCCTTGTCCATGCTGTAAGGGAAGGTAATACTCACCTGCCGGTCTTTGTGAAGGAGCCGGTGGAGAGAGCGCACTCCCCCCCCCCCCCAGCTGCCGCTGCAGATGCGCGCGACGATATGCTGCGCAGGCGTGCTGGCGGGGTTCACGAAGTCACTCACGTGACTCCGAAGTAAAATACTCTTGAATTGGCATCATGTATTTCTAATTAGGATGTAAATTATATCACATACAAGAAGCACAGTTCAAATATATTTCTATTTACAACCAGCTATTAATAGTCGTTGCTTTATTGCAGAGTCTGGTAATCAGTTAACTCAAAAGTTTCCAGGATAACAAGAAGCAGTGACTTTTTTCAGAATTAGAGGACATTTCCCCTGAATCCATCAACAATAGTTCCCCCTCTGCAGAAGCATTAAGATAAAGGGAAAGGCAAGTCAAACATTCTATAGGACACAAGGTTGAAGCTGAAGAATGATTCTCTCCAACAGATCTTTTCTCCCCGGAGTCAAAGAGAGCCCCCCTCATACCTTTTACTGTCAGAGGATCAACATACCTGGAGATTAATATTTTGCAAATCAATAGTCTGTTGTTGTCTTCTGCAGGCAGAATTCTACCGGGACTGCTCTCTGTGTAGATGCCATGGTCATTGTCACCTTCAAATTTCTAACCTCGATGTCATGCAGGGGCTAATCTATTTTCTACTAGACAGCTTGTAGTTCCCATTGCAGATGAAGTGAGGAAATTTTGTCTCATTGAGTGTAGGACGACTGGACATAAAGCTTGTCGAATCACCAGCATTATGAGTTTCCTGGACATTCAAGTAGTGATAGATTGTACTCATTTGGTGCGCTGGGTTCCCAATTTGGGCCAGGATTTCTACATGAATTGCAAGATCTCACATTCCCTGAAAGGCCAGCTCCTGTTGGGCCAGGAAATACAAATCTTTCTGCTGATCAATACTGTAGATGGTTTATGCATGCAACCAATAATATAGCTACCTCAGTACCAATAACCCCGCCTTAGTTAACATCAATCATAACGCTTTCCCCTCCCTGGGTGTAGTTCAGTAGCAGAATGTAACCAGTGCTTGCTGATGTGTGTTATACCCTGTGCCATTATTAAAGGATGCTATACACTTCAAGAGTGTGTGAATCGCTTATTTACATGGTGTCAGCGCTGGAAGATACCTGCGTCTCCTGTCTACTGGGTTTAATTTATTTCTTTTGATTTGTATGCTTACTTGTGTTTAATCTCTCCGGCCATGGCGTCTTCTTGCAGAAAGCCCGCGCAGCTCGTCTTTGATTCTGATATCTCTGAGCGCTGGGCCACGTTTGAATTTGATTTCACCCACTTTGTCAACGTTGTGCACCGCACCGAACCTGACTCCGTCAAAGCCTCCCTCCTCCTCAACCTTACCGGACCTGATGCTATGAGGAGGGCAAAAACCTTCACCTATGCTCAGCGGTCCTGGACGAGAATAAACCCGGAGATTAGTCCTGCAAAATCAGCCAATGAAACCTCTTGCCTGCTACATAAGTTCAGGAGATTTGTGACCTGCCCTCGAACCGCATTATAGAGAGAGCACGGTTTTTTACAAGGAAACATTTGCAGGATGAACCTGTTGAATGTTTTATTGCTGATTTGCACTACCTTGCCCAGCGGTGCCGCTTCGGTGACATGACAGACCAGCTCACTATAGAGACATATTAGTAACTGGCATGTGTGACCAGAAGTGCGTTATGAGCTTCTAAGGAATTCTGATTTAACGTTAGTCGAAGCTATGCATGCCTGCAGAATGTCTGAGGTAGTTGAATTGCCAGATGACCAGCGTGACTCGGTCACTAAATCTATCAACCTGGCTGGGTTAAGAGACCACAGCCTCGGATGGGAAAACACTGCTTTTATGCCGTGGCCCAACCCATGTCCTGGCGAAATGCCCCCCAAGAGGTGCCCCAATTGTAACTACATGCACCACAGATTGTCACCGTGCCCCCCTATGGTAAGGCCTGCAACTTTTGTAAAAAGTTAAACCATTTCGTTGCTGTCTGTCGCTCCCGTGGGAAAGCTGCACAGGCTTCCAGACCTAACCTTAACAGGATGACACAATCTGATGGCTGCCACGGCTCACATCCCTCTATAGCAGAATCCTACAATGCGGATCCAATTAGTTCTACAGAAGAGTCGAGTGTGTTTCACTCCTACATGCACCTGGCCAGCTTTCTGATCCAACTGTCTCAGTAACTGTCAATGGCTTGACCTTCCTTGTGAAGTTAGATACAGGAGCGAGAGTAAATGTTTTGTCAATAAACCTCTTCAGGAAGATAAGAAATAATGAGCTCTTGATTGCTGACCGTTCCACTCTGCATGCCTTTCAAGCGATGTATCAAGCGAGCTCACAGTATAAATTAATTTTGCCTTAGGCAGTGTGCTTTACCCTCCTAACTTCAGTGGTGGGAAAGATGCTGACATCAATTATTAAATAGGTAATAATGGGGCATTTGGATAGCAGTAAATGGATTAGTCCAAGTCACCATGGATTTATGAAAGTGTAAATCATGCTTGACTAATCTTCTGGAATTTTTTGAGGACAAGTAAAATGGATGGAGCCAGTGGATGTAATGTATCTTTCAGAAAGCCTTTGATAAGGTCCTGCACGGGAGACTGGTGACTAAAATTAGAGCATGGTATTGGGGGTAGGGTGTTGACATGGATGGAAAATTGGTTGGCAGAGAGGAAGTAAAGAGTAGGATGAACGGGTCATTTTCAGAATGGCAATGGAGGCGAGTGGAGTGGAGTGCCGCAAGGCTCGGTGTTGGGGCTGCAACTGTTTACCATATATATTAATGATTTGGAAGAGGGAATTAGGAGCAACACTAGCAAGTTTGCGGATGACACAAAGCTGGGTGGCAGTGTGAACTGTGAAGAGGATGTTTGGAGGTTGCAGGGTGACCTGGACAGGTTGAGTAAGTAGGCAAATGCGTGGCAGATGCAGTATAATATAAATTTTACTTCAGAGTCACGTGAGTGAAGAAGGCCCGCCAGGACGCCTGCGCAGCATTACGTCAGCCGCATTGGCGCAAGCACCAGTCAGGCAGGACTGAGCTCCTGCCTGTGGTAAGTTAAACTTAAAGGTAATTTTATTTTTAGTTTACCAGGGGTTTTTAGGCAGGACCCTCTTTTTTACAGAGGTTTACTGCCAGTTTTGCAGCCCGACAACCTACCGGTTATGGACTGTGGTGAAATTTCAGTCCGACCGCAAATGCGGAAAAACCGGCAAAATTGATAGGGTTGCGAGATAAGGAGCCGCTAACAGTGCAGTTAGTCCCAGCTGCGGGAATGCCGTAAAAACAGCAAGAAATTTAAGCAGAGCCGCTGACAGAGGGGTCAGTGGCTCCGCAACCTGCAGGGATGCCGTGGGAACGGCAAGGAATATTAAACTGAGTTGCTGACAGGGGGGTCCAAGCCTGTGGGATACCATTGGAACGGCAAAGAAGCAAAGCTGGAGCCACTGACAGTGGGGTCAGTGGCTCACAGACGTTGGTCCCCAGTCAAAAAATTACTGGGACTCATTCAGCCCTCAGGTGAGTTGGGATATAAGGATTCTCCTTATAATTAAAAGTATGTATTTTATAGTGTTTTTTCTTCAAATGAAAAACTTAAGGCAAAGTAAAAAGTTATTGTTATATGATATTGTTCTGACAATGTTATTATTGTTTAGCACATAGCGCGGGCCTATGCACAGGTAAAGCTGTACACTAAATGTTGATTTAGTGAGCTTACACAGCAATAGCGCGGGCCTATGGGACAGGCCGCGCCAGCAGCGCCTGATAGGGCTGCTTTATGTGTAAAATGTGCGGGCCTATGGGACAGGCTGCGCCAGCAGCGCCGGACAGGGCTGCTTCATATATGAAAGTGCCGGCCTACTGGAGAGCCGTGCCAGCAGCGCCTGATTCAGGGCTGCTTCATTTGTGACATTACCAGCCTATGGGAGAGCCGTATCAGCAGCGCCTGACAGGGCTGCTTCATGTGTGAAGTGCCGGCCTACGGGAGAGCCGTGCCAACAGCGCCTGATGCAGGGCTGTTCATGACAAAAGCGCCAGCCTTTATGAAAGGCGGCGCCAGCAACGCCTGGCAGAGGGTTGCTCAAATTCACACATATCTGCTCGCCCACGGAGTCGGGAGATGATTCTCCACCGGGTTTAAACAGCAAGGCCCACGGAGTCGGGGGATGAATTCCTCACCGCGGCTGGATAGTGCGTTGAAATTACTATTCTTATACAGTAACTGTTGTATACAGTGCTGCAAAGGTCTCCCTCTCGGAGGCAGAGACCAAGATGGGTTAGTATCCGGCTGACACTGAGTCTCAGGGTATGGCCATGGAGCATAGCCAAAGGGATGAAGGGCACGTGTCAGAGGTACTTTTCCTGACAATTAAGTTGCCATCCCAGTAAAATATTCTATTGGGGTAAGGCCAATGGGTTCATATCAGTATTGTATCCTAACGGCCTGCGGTAGTGCCTGTTAGAGTTGCCTACGAATCACCCTTCTTAGAAGGGAAAAGCAAAAGATTAAGATGACTCTGGGCTCTTAAGATGTCAATAGAACAGACTCAAGTACATATGTGCCGGCAGTGAACAACGCCAACAGGGGGATGTGAGAGCTAGCCGCTGAATCGGTTATTCAGATAGGTCTATTCTACAGGGGAAGAAGCCTGGCAGATGAATTAATTCGACCATCAACGGGCAAAAGTCATCGTTCAGAAACACACCCCAGGTGCTCATCGGCAGTAGTGGTTCACTGGAGCTGGGGGCAGCATGATAGCTCAGAAATTCCATGCACCTTCCGATCATGCTCAACTAAATGGGTCTAGCACTTCCAAAATTTGGGTAGTGCACTGTTCACAAGTTGTAATATTTACATTTGTTTGTACAACACACAAGGGGTAAAATATTTGGTTGAGGCACAGCCGGAGCATTCCAAGTAAGTTGGATTATGGCCAGGGTTTGGAAATTGGGCAGAAGTTCTCATACAAGATGACTTCCGGTGGCGCTATGGAGGGCTAGAGGATAACGCCAGCCAGCTCCGTGAAAAAAAAACGGGAAAAAAACGGGGGATTAACGGACCTATCTGCTGCCTGCTGCTTGCTGCCTGCGTTTCTGCACCGATTGTTGTGAGTGACGTCATCAGGCACGCGACTAGTTTATGTCTACAACACGCAGCCCTACCGAAAGATCGAAAAGTCGACCAACCAGGCAGAGACCGGCAGAAGGCCTGACTGAAGCCTCGGACCCAAGTAGGGCCTCATCCCAGGAAGATGTATCGAAAAGAACAGGGAAAAAAACTGAAAGTGAAGAATTGAAAACCTTTATTTCACGTGAGATTGCTGGTTTAAGGGAAGAAATAAACCAGATGAATAATCAAATGAAAGAATTTCAACAGGAAACAAATTCAAATATTAATAATGACCAAGAAAATATCGGAAGATCTGAAGAAAGAAATTACAGAAATGATGAACGAAATGACAAAGGAGATGAATAAGAAAATTGAAAAGGTCAAAAATGACTTTGAAAAAAGGCTGAATCCTATGGAGAAGGTACTGGAACAACAGACGGCTGGTATAAAAAGCCTTGAAGAACTAGCTGATACAAGTGCTGTGACTACAGCAAAGCTGGTTACAGAAAATGAACGTCTAACGGACTTACTGACTAAAATAACTGAGAAATGTACTGAGCTAGAAGGTCGCCAGAGAAGACAAAACCTAAGAATCGCAGGTATTCCCGAAGGACGAGAGAAAGATGAAGATCCTCGAGAATTTACTGCGAACCTATTGCAACATGTTTTATCTCTGGAACAAAAGCCTTTATTAGCCCATGCTCATAGAGTCAGACAAGAGCAACAAGGAATATTTATTTTCCAACCCAGCAGCAGCACTGGACTTTGCCCGGCAGATCAAGACCTGAGAAGCACCTACTATCGAATATACTGACTTTTACGGACTTTACAAGAATCCTCAAGACTCTGCAAGACTTCACAAGACAACGCAGGACTGGACGGAATTGGACAATATTGGATGGAAGCTGGAGAAAGAAGTGGATTGGAAAAACCTCACGTGGATACTAATAATTAGTATAATCACACTACTAATATAAATAACTAACACATATTAAAGTCACACCGTGGTATCTTTATCAGTATCACTCTTACTAATTAAGATTAATCACTATCACTAATAATTAATGTTTATCTATGTTGGAATGAATAGAGTCAAATATAGGGATGGATTTCATTTGGAGATTTTTCTTTTACACCAGCAATTTTCATTTTTACTTCTTGTTTTCTTTTTGTTTGATGGTTTTTCTTTCTTTTTTGTTCCCCTTTTTTTTTATATTAATTAGATTTTTAAATAAGTTTTAAATATATGTATTTCTATATCTTTAATTATTATAATTTGAATAATTCTTTCTTTTTGCCCTTTTTTTTCCCTTTCTTTTTTTTTAATGTTATACCCCCGGTAAAATATTATTATGGAATAATAATTCCAAAAACCTGGGAGCTGGTTAAGTTACTAACATCAACGACGGAAGTCGGTAGATGGTTAGCCATGCTAGTATGGCTAGCACTAACTGCAACAATTCTAGATGTAGTTTTTTCTTTCTTTATTAACTGTAATACTAACTTCTTAATCTATCCTTTGCTCTTCTTTTATATAATCTACTATTGTTTTTTCAGTTTGAATGGAGTTATACATTGGACCAAAGGAGATATATACGTGAGAGACATTCACGAGACTTACAATTCATCTATTCGATGTTCGGGTGTAAGGTCGGGTCTGTCGGGTTGAACCATAGACTCTATTGTAGACCTCCATAGACAAAAGATGCAAGACTCAAAAATGAATATGGGGAATGAGGGAATAACGTTTTGTAGTTGGAATGTTAAAGGTATTAATGAACCGATTAAGAGAGGAAAAGTATTTGCACATTTAAAGGCAATTAAAGCTGACGTAATTTTCATTCAAGAAACCTATTTAAAAAAAGATGCTGAACATAGGTTGAAAGCTAAATGGATAGATAAAATGTACCATTCTTCTTTTACGCATAAATCAAGAGGTGTAGCAATATTATTTCGTAAAGGTATTTTATTTAAACATACATCAACTATAACTGATAAAGATGGCAGATACATTATTGTGATAGGAGAATTAAATACACAAAAAATGATTTTTGTTAATGTATATGGACCAAACTTTGATAGCCCATTGTTTTTCAAGAAAGTATTTAACAATATCCCGGAATTAACACAATACAATCTAATAATTGGAGGAGATTTTAATTGTACACTAGACCCTTACTTAGACAGATCTACAAGGCAAAGGAAAACTAAATTACATTCTAGTGACTTATTAAATGCATATATGGAAACCACTAATATCAAAGATGTTTGGAGAATAGAAAACCCTACCGGACGAGAATACTCCTTTTATTCGTCAGTACATAAAACCTACTCAAGAATAGATTATTTTTTGGTGGATGCCAAACTTATCTCACTCACTTATAAATCCAAATATCACAATATTATAATTTCAGATCATGCACCATTAACATTTAAGATCAAAATAAATGGTAAAATAGAAAAAATCAGGACAGTGGAGATTTAAACCCACAAATTTTAAAAAATAAAATTACTCAGGAATATATCACAGCACAAATTAAGATTTTTTTCGAAACAAATGATAAACCGGAAATATCTTGCTCCTTATTATGGGAAACATTTAAAGCATATCTCCGGGGAATCATGATTTCCTCCCAAGCATTTTATAATAAAAAGAATCGTAAGGATCAACAAGATTTGGAAAAGGAGATTAAACAATTAGATATACAGAACGCAGCAAATCCACCTATAATATTACATAATAAAATTGCAGCATTGAAATATAAATTAAATAAAAATATATACAGATCAAGTTGTAAAACTTTATCAACATACTAAACAATTACAGTTTGAATTCGGAGATAAACCTCAAAAATTATTGGTTCGCCAACTAAGGAAAATGGAAACCGAAAAAATAATCCATAGGATTAAATCACATAATGGCGAATTGTTAATACAACCTAAAGATATTAATGAAAGATTTATGCAATATTATAAAAACTTATACACTGTTAAAACAACAGAAAATAAAATAGGAATAGAAGCATTTCTAAAAAAAATATAACCTGAAAGGGTTGGATTTACAAAATAGAGAATTACTAAATGCTGATATCTCAATAAAAGAAATCCAAAAATCTATTAGATCATTAAAAAATGGTAAAAACAACCGGGACCAGATGGTATTGGCTCGGAATTTTATAAAATATTTATGATCAGATTGTACCACATCTGAAATCATTATATGAACATATATACACACAGCAGAAACTACCAGAACCATTAAATGAATCTACTATAACACTTATACCTAAAATAAACAAAGACTTGGATAAACCAGGATCATTTAGAGCAATAGCTCTTTTAAATACTGATCAAAAGATATTAACCAAAATATTAGCACAAAGGCTAAGCACAGTTGTTAATGTATTAATTCACCCCTATCAAACAGGATTTATACCAAAACAATATTCTTCATATAATCTGAGACAGTTATTCAATATTATATATTCGAAAAGAGGTATTAAAAAAGATCAAGTAGTTATTTCGTTAGATGCAGAGAAAGCCTTCGATCAAGTGAAATGGCCTTATTTGTTTTCGGTTATGGAAGCTTTCAAACTGGGAGAGAAGTTTATTACCTGGATCAAATTGTTATATACAAATCCGACAGCTAGAATAACAACAAACCGAATGTTATCAACTAAATTCAATCTATCTCGAGGTTGTAGACAAGGTTGCCCTTTATCCCCCCTATTGTTTGCACTTGCAATAGAAACCGCTAGCTCAGAGGGTGAGATTACATCCGGAAATATATGGATACGATACTAGAGATACTAAAAATAAAAATCTCCTTATATGCGGATGATGTATTACTTTACATCACAAAACCAGAAACTAGTAATCCGAAATTTGTTAAAATGAATAACTGAATTTGGATCCTTCTCAGGATATAGTATCAATTGGAATAAAAGTGAACTTATGCCAATAACGGTAAATAACTTACACATATTAGAACAATTCCCTTTTAAGATAACAAATGAAAAAATTAAATATCTTGGAATTTTCGTAACAAAAAGATTTGACTCTTTATTTAAATCTAACTTTCCACCATTATTGAATAAATTAAATAAGAATATTTTATATTGGAAAACCCTACTTATTTCAATGTTAGGTAAAATTAATGCAATAAAAATGATTTTTCTTCCACAATTATTATATCTGTTCCAATTAATTCCGATATATCTCCCTAAAAATTTCTTTAAAAAGGTGGACTCCCTAATTACTAACTTCATTTGGGATTATAAGAGCCATAGAATAAATAAAATACATTTATGTAAATCAAAAATAAATGGAGGTTTAGCACTACCAAATTTTATGTTTTATTACTGGGCAGTCAACATTAAAAATATGAATTTTTGGTTAGAAGAAACAGATAACCAACCAACTTGGTTAAATATGGAAAAAGAAGATTGTTCTCCTTCTGAAATTAGTTCTATAATATTTGCTAATATTAATTTAGCTAAGAAAATTTATAGTGAAAACCCGATAATAGAAAGTGGAATACGTATTTGGAAACAAATAAAGAAAACATTTAAAACTAAAATCTATACCACTATCTCTTACCATTGTAAATAACGTTACGTTTAAACCTTCAATGATGGATAAAGCTTTTTTACAATGGAAAAACAAGGGAATTATTAAGATGGGTGATCTCTATAAGGAAAACTCTTTCCTTTCATTTCAAGATTTACAACAAATTTATGGACTACACTCTAAAGATTATTTTAGATATTTACAAATCAGAGACTATGTTAAAGCAAATACACAGGAACTTAGAAATAGAAAGATAGAAATTTTAGATGAATGCTTAAATAAACATCCGAATACAGAAAAAATGATTTCATATATATATATAACATCTTATTGGAAAGTGATGTCCCATCAACAGAAATATATAGACAATCTTGGGAAAATGAACTAGGCCAAATTATTAGACCAGAAGTATGGGACGAAAGTTTACAACATATACACCATTGTTCGTTAAATGCTAAACACTCTCTTATACAGTTTAAAATACTACATAGACTACATTATTCAAAATCTAAACTACATAACATCTTTCCAAAAGTATCTCCCATATGTGATAAATGTCAACATTTAGAAGCAAATCTTTCACATTCATTTACAAACTGTATAAAAATTACAAAATTCTGGATAGAAATATTTAGGATAATTTTGAATGTTGTTAATATAATTTTGACCCCTGATTCAAAGTTAATAATACTAGGAATACTGGAAACAGACCAATTAATAACAACGAATCAAAGAATCTTTATTGATTACAGTTTAATAATTGGGAAAAAATTAATATTAAAATTTTGGAAAGGCCCTACATCCCCCACAATCAAAATGTGGAATACAGAAATGTCGGAGACACTTCATCTGGAGAGATTGAGGCTTGTCCTAATGGACAGGTTAGATCTCTTCAGAGAGATATGGTCTCCATATATTGAATATTTACAGGGTCATAATGGCTCGGTACGAGGGCTTGACTGAGGCCTGAATATTAGAATAGATGAAGAAGTATACATAATAAATCATGCCTATATCTCCAATGACGGATTAATGATTAACACTCCATTCGCTTTCATATTTTCTATATTATCTCTCTCTATCTTTTATTACTTTATTAAAAAATTAGAAAAGTGTATAGAAGCATATAGTCTTAAATTTTAAATATTAATAATAATATTAATATTATTAATACCATGAAAGTATCTAATAATGTATTTTCATTTATGTAAAATAATGTATTTTTCATCAATATGTTTCTACAATAAAAATATTTAACAAATGAAAAAAAAAGAAGTTCTCATGCAAACCACCCATGCAAAAGGCAGGATTGGCATGTTATTATGAAGAATGATGAGTATCTGGCATATGAACTTCTGTATGTAAAACATTTACTCCTGACTTCAACAGGTTCATAAGGTAAGAGATTCATGTTATACAAATTCCATTACAAAGGTTATCAAAGACAATATAACTGTACTATAACAGTGGGCTTTGCAGTATGGGATAGACTGTTGTTGGTCATTGGGATTTACCTGTAATTATTATTATCCTTGTCTCCACCTTGTGGCAAGAGATTGGGGTTATAGCAATCTGTCACAGCTTAAGGATAAGGGGGAAATCCTTTAAGACCGAGATGAGAAAGACTTTCTTCACACAGAGAGTGGTGAGTCTCTGGAACTCTCTGCCACAGAGGGTAGTTGAGGCCAGTTCATTGGATATATTTAAGAGTGAGTTGGATGTGGCCCTTGTGGCTAAGGGGATCAGAGGGTATGGAGAGAAGGCAGGTACGGGATACTGAGTTGGATGATCAGCCATGATCATATTGAATGGCGGTGCAGGCTCGAAGGGCTGAATGGCCTACTCCTGCACCTAATTCTATGTTTCTATGTTTCTATGTTACAAAACTGATTAAAGTAATTGGCAATATGGCAGCTGGGTTGCAGCTGAGCTAATCAAGGAACTGATATTGTGTAAGTAACAATTAGATCGTTGCTAACAACCTTGTGCTATTGTCAGCTGAGGCTACTTCAGCCGCAATGATGAAGTAACAATATTCAGCATTGCTGAATATGACAATAACTCATTGAACTTGAAACTCGCTACAGTAGTGTGGTCGGTTGAATTCAGTTATTATGAACTGATATTCGAACTCTCAGATGAGAAGTTCCAAATACCATCACCTACTCAAAGGTAGTGGAGATTGCATGAGTACCAATTCTTCAGTTGTTGGTATCAACTAAATAAATACATTTAATGCACCGTTGAGTAAGGTTTTGAGTGAATATACATATTCTTCATGCACAATGTTAAGTTGCTGCTCGACAATGGTGACATATGTTAGTCTCATGGTAATTAGGAAGAATATCCTGTAATTAATCTCCTTGCCACTGGTGTATCGTCCAGTTTAGATTGATGATAACACAGAATAAATGTTGGATCTCAAAGTATGATGAAAGCATGATTCAAATGATGAAAGCATGATTCAAATGATTCAAATATCAAATGTTTGTCATGTTTATGCATGTTCACTGTTTGCAAAAATATGTGACACAACAGTATGGAGAAATATATTCTCGTTTCAATAGGAGGAATGGACTTTATGTCTTCCTCATTAGTTAGGTCTTAAAACAGTCAGCAAGACCTTGTTTGGATTTGTACTATCGGACTGGCCAAGCATCCATGTTGCCCGCTTCATCGGGCGTTATGGCACAACGGTATTCAGTTATGCCAAAAAGCAAGAACTTGCTGTTTTAAACTGTGGTTCAGGAGACTGGTCTTTGCACAGTAAAACGATTATTGACTTACACATTTTCAATGGATTAACTTATGCCTCATGTTGTCACATTTAGCCATGAGGGTATTCACTGCAGTATGCATGGGTAGCATCCAAAAAAGCAGTACATCCCCATTGAGGGGATCAGAAATGTTGTTAAATATTATGATACATTTGATACGATACAAATTAACTGACATTTCCAGTTCATTTTAAGTGATATTGACAATAGTTCAGTTATAGAGAAATTACAGCTGTAACATAAGGGAACTACATTGTCGGTCCAAACCGGATATCAATCTGTTAAAAAGATCTTGATACAAATACTCGCATCACAAGATTATGCAGTTGATTATTGTAAATGTGTAAACATTATTTCATTAAGGGGTTCCAGCTATATCCTTAGTTATGACTCTAATATCAGCACAACGACGGCAAAACATTGCAAACGCTGTGGCTGGACAGGATGGAATTGGCTATTCATGCCATTACATATTCATTCTGGTCTACACTAGTAGAGCTGACCAGGACTGGCATGGTTTTATGATCATTTGAATACCCCACTGTCTCAATTTTATGTTATCAAGGCCACCAGAATCCTTAGAAGTATGGATTCAGCACTGTGTATTCATTAATAAACAATTATACAAGAAAAGGACTGCACAGACGATTTCAAGGTGGCTGCAACAGGTATTAACATTGACGATTGTATGTCTCATTCCACCAGGTCAGCATCAACATCAGTATATAATTTAGAGAGTGTGTTTACATCTCATTATACTAGGGCAGCAGCTATGTTGGCGGTCAAATGGAGGTATGTGTCCTTCGACCAAATTTTAGTGGCCGTCGGATGGGTAAATGAGCTGATGTTTCAGAAATGTATCATCGGCCAATTATCAATCCAGGGCTGTTTGCCGATGTCATTTTAAGTACCTAAATTTTAGGGGGTACTTGTTTGTTTAACATTGTTAAATAAACCCTATCATTACATTGAATACAATGTTATTACTAATGCATTTATTTCTCTTTCGAGTCAATCAAATGCAGTGGGATGCCGAGATTGTAATCTGCGGCATGAAATCACAAAACTTTGAACTCTTCACGGAATCACTCACGTGACTCCAAAGTAAAATAGTAAGATTAAACGAGAACTTACCAGTTTGAAGTTTGATCTTGATTTTATGAGGAGTTACGTTGGTGATTACGTGCCCACCACGCCCAACCCTCTCACATAAAAGATCATCTGGTAGTACTCGAGTCACTGATCTTACTGTTTACTTCGGTGTTGTTTATTTGTGATTTCATACCTCTGCTTTGAAGTTTGCCGTGCAGGCATCCTGGCGGGCCTTCTTCACGTAATCACCAACGTAACTCCTCATAAAATCAAGATCAAACTTCAAACTGGTAAGTTCTCATTTAATCTTACTATAAGTGTGAGGTTAGCCACTTTGGCGGCAAAAACAAGGGGGCAGATTATTATCTCAATGGGGTTAGGTTAGGTAAGGGGAGGTGCAGCGAGACCTGGGGGTCCTTGTACACCAGTCACTGAAAGTTGGCGTGCAGGTACAGCAGGCAGTGAAGAAAGCTAATGGAATGGTGGCGTTCATAACAAGAGGATTTCAGTACAGGAGTAGAGAGGTTCATCTGCAGTTGTATAGGGCTCTGGTGTGACCACATCTGGAGTATTGTGTACAGTTATTAGTCTCCTAATTTGAGGAAGGACATCCTTGTGATTGAGGCAATGCAGCATAGGCTCACGAGATTGATCCCTGGGAAGATTGAAAAGACTAGGCTTGTATTCACTGCAGTTTTAGAAAGATGAAGAGGGATCTTATAGAAACATATAAAATTATGAAAGAACTGGTCAAGCTAGATGCAGGAAAAATATTCCCAATGTTGGGCAAGTCCAGAACCAGGGGCCAGAGACTTAGAATAAAAGGGAGGCCATTTAAGACTGAAGTGAGAAAAAACATTTTCACCCAGAGGGTTGTGAATTTGTGGAATTCACTGCCACAGAGTGCAGTGGAGGCTAAATCATTTGATGAATTTAAGAGAGAGTTAGATAGACCTCTAGGGGTTAGTGGATTCAAGGGATATGGAGAGAAGGCAGGCACGGATTATTGATTGGGGACGATCAGCCATGATCACAATGAATGGCGGTGCCGCTCGAATGGCTGAATGGCCTCCTGCACCTATTTTCTATGTTCCTATGCTTCTATATTTCAGTGACTTGGCCGCATTAATGGGCTGCCTCATCTGTGCAAGGCTATCCCATCCCTGTTTGATTTCTTACCTTCCTTTAGTCTCCTGAGCAGACATTGGTCTAGTCAGAAACATGGGGTGACTTGAAGGTGTGCAGAACTGACCATTGATATCCACAAAATGGGATGGCTTGACTGGGCTGATTTAATGTTGCATTGCCCTTTGTAATATGCACCTCAGTGTGCTTGAGCAGGTAGAGGAGAAAGGAAGGAAGATGAGAGGAACTATGATCCACACACGGACTCATTTCCCATGGTGTGCTCCCACAGTTAATGGGCACCTCTTGATCTCAGTAGCACAAGCCATGCAAGCAGATTGGAACGATTCACATTCAAAATATTAAAACTTTAAATCAGAAATGTTTGCAAACAAACCTTAACACTTAACAAAAATAATGTTAACCTGTCTTTGCTTTGATGTCCTTTATTCCAAGTTCCTCTTCATGCCTGGTGGTTACATGCAGTGTTGGCAGTTGCATCATTGTACAGATGGCACTTTCGCAAAAGATCTGACTGCACCCTCTCGTCTGAATCCACTGACTGAGGAGCAACTATGAGTGCATGTGACCGCATGGCTGCATCCCGGGTTGAGAACAGCAGATTCTTGTTCTGCAGATTGATGGGGATTCTTGCAGACCAGACTTCAGCGTGTCTTATACTCTGGTGAAAGCCAGGCTGGACCATTGCTACCACACTTGAAGCCCATGGAAACTGCCAATTCAAATAGGGTGATGGCAGCACCATGTGTTCGGTTGGTGTAAATATGACATATACACGGCATGTAATTTAAGATCATCTTTAATCCACATACAGACTTAACAGCACAGTAGCATGTTAGTTGTCACTGCATCCTGTCTGCTACCCGAACTGCATAGCATAGGAATTGGGTGTTAATATAAATGAAACCGTAAGGTGGAGTTTGTGATGCTAACCTATACAGTGGCTTGCAAAAGTATTCATACCCCTTGAACTTTTCCACATTTTGTCACGTTACAACCACAAACGTAAATGTATTTTATTGGGATTTTATGTGATAGACCAACACAAAGTGGTGCATAATTGTGAAGTGGAAGGAAAATGATACATGTTTTTTTTAATTTCTTTATAAATAAAAAACTGAAAAGTGTGGCATGCAAAAGTATTCAGCCCCCTTTATTCTGATACCCCTAAATAAAATCCTGTGCAACCAATTGCCTTCAGAAGTTACCTAATTAGTAAATAGAATACACTTATGTGTAATCTAATCTCAGTATAAATACAGCTGTTCTGTAACGGTCTTAGAGGTTTGTTAGAGAACATTAGTGAACAAACAATGTTCCTTGGGCATCGTGAAGCCCAAGGAACACACCAGATAGGTCAGGGATAAAGTTGTGGGGAAGTTTAAAGCAGGGTTAGGTTATTAAAAAAAATTCCAAGCTTTGAACATCTCACGGAGCACTGTTCAATCCATTATCCGAAAATGAAAAGAGAATGGCACAACTGCAAACCTACCAAGACATGGCCGTCCACCTAAATTGACAGGCCGGGCAAGGAGAGCATTGATCAGAGAAGCAGCCAAGAGGCCAATGGTAACTCTGGAGGAGCTGCAGAGATCCACGGCTCAGGTGGGATAATCTGTCCACAGGACAACTATTAGTCGTACACTCCACAAATCGGGCTTTTATGGAAGAGTGGCAAGAAGAAAGCCATTGTTGAAACAAAGCCATAAGAAGTCCCATTTGCAGTTTGCCACAAACCATGTGGGGGACACAGCAAACATGTGGAGGAAGGTGCTCTGGTCTGATGAGACCAAAATTAAAGTTTTTGGCCTAAATGCAAAACGCTATGTGTGGTGGAAAACTAACACTGCACATCATCCTGAACACACCATCCCCACTGTGAAACATGGTGGTGGCAGCATCTTACTGTGGGGATGCTTTTCTTCAGCAGGGACAGGGAAACTGATCAGAGTTGATGGGAAGATGGATGGAGCCAAATACAGGGCAATCTTGGAAGAAAACCTGTTAGAGTCTGCAAAAGACTTGAGGCTGGGGCAGAGGTTCACCTTCCAGCAGGACAACGACCCTAAACATACAACCAGAGCTACAATGGAATAGTTTAGATCAAAGCATATTCATGTGTTAGAATGGCCCAGTCAAAATCCAGACCTAAATCCAATTGAGAATCTCTGGCAAGACTTGAAAATTGCTGTTCACAGACGCTCTCCATCCAATCTGACTGAGGTTGAGCTATTTTGCAAAGAAGAATGGGCATAAATTTCAGTCGCTAGATGTGCAAAGCTGGTAGAGATATACCCCAAAAGACTTGCAGCTGTAATTGCAGCGAAAGGTGGTTCTACAAAGTATTGACTCAGGGGGGCTGAATACTTTTGCACGCCACACTGTTCAGTTTTTTATTTGTAATAAAATTTGAAAACCATGTATCATTTTCCTTCCACAATTATGTGCCAGTCTATCACATAAAATCCCAATAAAATACATTTACGTTTGTGGTTGTAATGTGACAAAATGTGGAAAAGTTCAAGGGGTATGGATACTTTTGCAAGCCACTGTATATGATTGGTTGCATGCATAAACCAATCTACAGTTGGTAAAAAGTAAACATTTGACTATCGTAAACTAGGGCCTCTGCTACTGATTGACATGGCACTATGATGAGTTTACTGGATACAGCAGTGATGAATGCTCAGGTGTTCGAGATCTTCTCAATAGTTCAGGACATTCATTTAATTATGCTCTTGCACTATTATGCTCTTACAACACTTCACACAAAGGGTAGTGAGTTGCTGGATAGAGCTGCCAGAGGAGGTTATTGAGGCATGGACGATCGCAACGTTTAAGAAGCACTGTATATGTCTCTAAAATTGTGACACTGACTAAAAAAAATGCTACCAACAATACCCTATGCAGGCAAGTGGGGCTTGTGTAGATGTGACAAGTTGGTTGGTGTGGGGAAGTTGGGCCAAAGGGCCTGTTTCCACTGTATATGTCTCTAAAATTGTGACACTGACTAAAAAAAATGCTACCAACAATACCCTATCAGCAAAATGCAGGATGCATTCTGGCTAATCTAACATAAAGCAAGATTATGAAGACCTTGAAGTCAATCATTTTGTGTCCCAATGCATCACTGCGAGTATGGAATCCTCTTTCTAAAAAGCTTTCAAATTTAAAGTCAGGGATTGGATCAGATTATTCAACTCCAGACTTATTTTTTTCCATCAACCACCAGCCAACATCAGCTTATAGCCGGACCTGAATGAATCCAGCTGGCAGCAGCAGATAAGGTATTCAAGAACAAGAGAAGATTCTGTCACATCTCCCTTAACCATTAATAGCACCACTGTTGCAAGTCACCCACCATCAATATATTTGACCGTAAGCATTACAGACCTGCAATGTCATTACTAAAGCAACAAAATTAGCGTCAGCTAAGAGTAGAGCGTTTCATGTAATTCCTTGAAGCCTTTCCGCTAACAAAAGATGGAAGGCATGAGTGCAATTCAATATTCATCCCTCATATGGATGAATGGCAGTCATCACTATTTTGCCTAAGGTTCTAAAATGAGCCTGGCATCCACAATCTTCCTCATTAAGAGCTGGGAACTCTGCAACTGAACCAAAACTGAAATCTCTTTAAAGCAGCATTTGCAAACTAAAGTTATTATTGCAGCTAGAATTACAAAAGGGAACTGAAATGCATTACGGTAGGTTAGCAACTAGACTCTTTGTGTTAATTGGCATATACAGCATGGAACCAGGCCCTCTGGATATCTGCCCTTGTGGGTCTTTATGCATCTGCCTTCAACATCGCGGAGTCCTGGGACGTTTTGCCGAGGGCCGCCAGCGTGAATCTCTGCCCAGCGCGGCCTGTGGACTTCGGGAACCGCGGACTCCGGTAGGAAGTGGTTGATTCGGATGTTCAAGCCGCTGAGGTTGTTCTCCCATTCCGGCATCGGAGTTCCATCATCCCGGCGAGAGGCCCTGAACATCAGGCCAAGTGTAGTGGCAACAGCGAGGGGTTCGGGAGCCCCTCGACCACGGGTGAACAACAGAGGACATCAGAGGAGGATGACTGAACTTTGGTGCCTTCCCTCACAGTGGGAAACTTTGATTCCACAGTTGGAAACTTTGATTCGATGTCTATGTTGAAGACCATCATGTGTGTGCTCTTTTCACATTTCACTGTACCAATTGGTACATGTGACAATAAATGTCTCTTATATCTCTTGTCTCATCTATCTTAATTTATTTAATTTCCCGGTAACTAGGACAATAATCTTGTATGCGACGGGAATTCATATGAATGCAGAACATAGACCAGTACAGCGCAGGAAGGGCTCCTGCTGCTCACAATGTTTTTGCTGAACATAAGTTAAACTAATCTCCTCAATCTACATATGATCCACATCTCTCCATTCCCTGCATATCCATGCGCCTGTCTAAATACCTCTTAAACACCTTATTATACCTGTCTCCACCATCACCCTGGCAGCGTGTTCCAGACCCACCATTATCTGTGTGAAGCACTTGTGCTGTGCATTTCCTTTATACTTTGTCTCTCTCACATTACAGCTATCCCCTCTAGGCTTTGACATTTCCATCTTAGGAAAAGGTGATGACTGTCTACCCTATGCATGCCTCTCATAATTTTATATACTTCTGTCAGGTCTCCCCTTAACCTTCAAAGCTTAGAGAAAACCATGTCTGTCCAAACTATCATAGCCAATGCCCTCTAATCCAGGTACAATCATAGTAAATTTATTTTGCACCCTCTCCAATGCCCCCATGTCCTTCCTGTAAAGGGGTGACTAGTACTGCACATAATACTCCAAATACAAAAGGTTTATAAAGCTGCAACATTACTTTAAATACTTCATAAATGTTGTGTGAATACCTGCCATCATCATCCCCACAGGCTGGTAGGTGTTCCAGAATCTAGCTGTCCCCCGAGTAAAAAATGATATTCCTCAGATTATAGGCGGCACAGTGGCACAGCGGTAGTGTTGCTGCCTTGCAGCACCGGAGAGCAGGGTTTGTTCCTGACTATGGGTCCTCTCTATACAGAGTTTGTACATTCTCCCTGTGGCCATACGGGTTTTCTCCGGTTACTCCGGTTTCCCCCCACTTTCCAAAGATATGCAGGTTTGTAGCTTAACTGGCTTCTGTAAATTGTCCCTAGTGTGTAGGATAGAGCTAGCGGGTGTGGGTCATTGTTGGTCGGAATGAACTCTGTTGGCCGAAGGACCTGTTTGTACTCTGTTTCTCTCAACTAAACTAAAAGGTCCTCTGAACATTGCCCATCCTTTGGTCTATTGCTATGCCTTCCATTTGTAGACACTAAGGCAAATGTTTCTCACTGCATACCCTCTCTATTCCCCTCAAAATATTGTAACTATCAAAGTTCCAAGGAAAACAAACACAGCTTTTTTAGTTTCTCCTAAAAGCTCCTCCCTGCTGAAATGCTCCATTACATCTTTTCTCAGAAGGGGATAAATCTGCAGAATTGTCTACCCCAAGTAGGTTGGGGATCATTGGAAGCATATAAGGTGGAAGGAGATATATTTTTGTACAATTGAGGGTTATGGGGAACCAGCACAGAAAAGGAGATGAGGTCAGCATAGATCAAGCATGATCATATTAAATGGTAGAGCAGGCTTAAAGGGCCTAGTGTACTTCCCCTGCTTCAGACATCGTCATTATTAATAATACCGCAATATTCATATAGTTTGTAAATTTACAGATCATACCTCTTACATTTAGATCCAGATTATTAATGTATATAACAATTCCTAAGGGACCAGCCCAGAGCCCCGTACTACATCACTGATCACATGCACCTAATTGAAAAAAGCCTGTTTGAGATTTCTGTTACACTCAACGTGTACTTTCTACTTGGGCTAAAGATTATTTTTCACACATTTCCCCTCAAACTTATTTCCATATTGCTAAACAGAAAACTCATGCATTTAAATGATATTTTCTAAATTATTTGAAGAATACTGTATACCTTGATGTGCTTAAGAGTTTTTAACTTTTTTTGTTTTTTTCGTATGTTTTAATGTCTGTTTTTTATGTTTCTTTGTGTGCCTTGTGTGGGGGGTGTGTGGGGGGGGTAAGGGGGAAAACCGCTTTGGTCGCCTCCTCCACAGAAAGGCGACCTTTTTTCCAGGTTGCCTACCCCGTGGCCTAACAGCGAGGATCGGCGCGGCCTTTCCCGGAGACGAGCCCGGGGCTTCAGCGGCGGGCGCAGCGTGGACTCTCGTCGTGGAGCGGGCAAGCCCTCGTCGGGGCTCGCCGGAGGGGAGTGCTCCGTTTCGCTGGCCCGTGGCAGCCGGCAGCCTGAAGCCGCGATCTGCAGAGCTTCAGCTGGCGCAGTGTCCACAGCCTGGGATTCCTCGTGGGGGACCCGGGAGAAGAAGAAGCTTCCACCGCAGGCCCGCGGCCTACTTCTACCGCGGGCGCGGCGGCGACTTACTTACCATCAAGAGCGGGGTCCCTCGCCAGGGATCCCTGGAGGGGAGCTCCAGACCGCCGGCCCTGCAGTCTGCGGTGCTTCTGGCTATGGCGCAAACTTTAAATCTCCGACTGCCGACCTGTGGCCTACACCAGCCTGAAGCCATGGTCTCTGTTGGGAAGGCACCGATTCAGGACTTACCTGAACTTTTTACCTTGTCTGCACATCTGGACATCCGCAGCGGCGGCTGCGGAGGGTGGAAGTCCTGACCACGGGGGAAAATGGAGGAGGACTGGCCAATTTTTGTGTCTTCCACCACAGTGATGAATGCTGTGGTGGATGTTTGTGTTAAATTTTTATTGTGTATTGTGTGTTCTTTATCATTGTACTGCTGCTGGCAAATTGATTTCACTTGCACTTTATGTGCAATGTGACGAATAAAACCGTATTGTATTGTATTGTATTGAGTTGTACCTTGAAACAATTTTATTTTAATCTGCAGCAAATTGAACCAACAGAAAAAATGTGATTTTAAACCACTGTCTTGAGTAACCCGATTTTAATTACCAAAACTAACATCTAATACAAGAAACAGAACTATTTCTTAATTTGATTGTGATCCAGTATTAAATTCCTCAGTAGTTATTTTAATGAAATGGTAAAATGTTCAAGTTGCATCTACTTCTCCCTTTGCACCCAAAGGTTCAATTCATGTTTGGAGTATCATATAACCATATAACCATATAACAATTACAGCACGGAGACAGGCCCTCTCGGCCCTTCCAGTCCGTGCCGACCATTTGTTTTCCCCTAGTCCCATCTAGCTGCACTCAGACCATACCCCTCCATTCCCTTCACGTCCATATACCTATCCACTTTACTCTTAAATGTTAAAATCGATCCTGCCTCCACCACCTCTGCTGGAAGCTCATTCCACACAGCCACCACCCTCTGAGTAAAGAAGTTCCCCTCACGTTACCCCTAAACTTCTGTCCCTTAATTCTCATGTCATGTCCTCTTGTTTGAATCTTCCTTACCCTCAATGGGAAAAGCTTATCCACGTCAACTCTGTCTATCCCTTTCATCATTTTAAAGACCTCAATCAAGTCCCCCCTTAACCTTCTGCGCTCCAAAGAATAAAGACCTAACTTGTTCAACCTTTCTCTGTAACATAGTTGCTGGAACCCTGGCAACATTCTAGTAAATCTCCTCTGTACTCTCTCTATTTTGTTGACATCCTTCCTATAACTAGGCGACCAAAATTGTACACCATATTCCAGAATTGGTCTTACCAATGCCTTGTACAATTTTAACATTACTTCCCTACTCCTATATTCAATGCTCTGATTTATAAAGGCCAGCACACCAAAGGCTTTCTTTACCACCCTATCTACATGCGATTCCACCTTCAGGGAACTATGAACAGTTATTCCCAGATTCCTCTGTTCCACAGCATTCCTCAATTCCCTACCATTTACCATGTACGTCCTATTTTGATTTGTCCTGCCAAGATGTAGCACTTCACACTTATCAGCATTAAACTCCATCTGCCATCTTTCAGCCCACTTTTCCAAATAGCCCAAATCTCTCTGTAGACTTTGAAAATCTACTTCATTATCCTTAAAGGATCGAGTGGTGACCTATCAGAGCTTAATTTACCTGGGTTTGATTCATGTCCTTGGGTGCTGTATGTATGGAGTCTGCACGTTCTCCCTGTGAACTTGTTGGTTCCAATCAGGTTTCTACCCACACCCAAAGACTTTTGGAAGCAGCATAGCAGCATATCTAGTGCAGCTGCTCCTCGCAGATTCAATCCTGAAATCCGTCACCGAATGTGTGGAATTTAAACATTCTCCTCTTTACAAAATCATGAGGTGTACAAAATCATGAGAGGAATGGATTGGGTAGACGCACTGTGTCTCTTGCCCAGTGTAGGGGAATCGGGAACCAGAGGACATAGATTCAAGGTGAAGAGGAAAAGATTTAATAGGAACCCGAGAGGTTTTTCAACACAAAGTTGATGCCACCTTGGTGGAATGAGATTCGAATTGATCAGTACCAATCCCAGCACTTCCCAGAACTAGCTTTAGCCACCTTGGAATTTTTTGCACCAACACCTTATTGTGTGTTTTTTTTGTGGCTAATAAATAATGCAGACTCTGTTCCTCGTAGGACTCTGGTGGCCTCAATGTAATGAGATAACTGTGATACTACACACAGGCAAGCATCTGTGGAGTATGCGGTAAAAACAATCTTACATCCTGTCATGCCTATTCTACTATGTTTGAGCAGATCATAGACATAAAAAGTAATGGCATCTGCCGATACCTGCATTCTGTCTGGCCATAGCTTATGCAATGTTTGCAGACGTTGGGCTGATACCAACACCATAAGCATGACCACCTTCATGGTTAGTTTGGCTAGAGATAGGCTTACAACAGGAGTCCACTGGCGAAGAAGCATAAGAACTTCGCTCACATTCCAAATACCGGAATACCTTAGTTTAGGAGGATTAGAATTGAAAACTCCCTTCATTAATCGAGAAACTAACAGATATGTCCCTACTGAATGTAACTCTGAACTCATGGGTAAATAATAAGACAGAGCACTTCTGGCTGTATTAATTGCACTATAGCTTAATTTTTGATCAAAGTAAAGAGTGGACAAAAACTCCAGTACGTCTGGGATGCCTGCGATTTGATATGAGATATTCTGCTGTAGACAGAATACCTCCAACTTCCTTATTGAGGTGATGTACTGCTTCTGAGTACTATCCCTGCAGGCCGACGTGAGAACATCCATGGTACAATCAGACAGTTCTCTCCCCAGGTATAGCCTCCATTAAATCTGCAAATTAACAGATCAATACAATCATGTAAAGGATGTTGATCGCCAGTTACTGGATTTATCAGTAGATTTTAATGTTTGGGAATAATCATGTGATGCTGACTAGCCATTTGCAATACAAGAGGGAACCATGGTTGTGTAGGCCAATGTGACACTACCAATACTCCTGAAGTCCTGCTTGATTTTTTGCAAGCATCGACTGATGAGACAGAATGGAGGAAATGCATATACAAACATTCCACCCCAATGCAGCGAGAATGCATTCACCGCTGCTGCACCAAGATCTGGTTCCCATGAAACATATCTGGGCAACTGATGGTTTAGTCTAGATGCAAACAAGTCATTATCTGGCATTCCATACTGAGCAATGACTTGATTAAATATGTCCTGATTTAACATCCATTCTATGTTATCATTGAATTGGCATGACCTAATGTCAGCTACTGTGTTGAATCTACCTGGTAAATATAATGCTGAAAGCCAGATGTTTTGGTAAATGCACCAGCCCCAGATCTGATTAGCCAGTCTATTACAAGACTGTGACTTGACTCCACCCATGTGGTTTACATATGGCACTGCTGTAGTGTTGTCAATCTGAACCTGCATATGCAAGTCACTCCTGGCAGAGCAATAAGCTTTAAGCCCATATCAGGTTCACAAAAGCTCTAAATAATTGATCCCACTTAATTGAAGAAGGGATGTCTCATCAGTATTCCATCTGCCTCCATCTGACATATCTGTAGCACCCCAACCCAGCGCACTGACATCAGTCTGTAATATTATGGAAGATGGTTCAACCAAAACCTCCCTGGAGCTTTTTGAGACATTTATGATCCACCATTGAATGTCTGAAATTGCCCCAGCTGACAATTGCATATGCATATCAAAATGACCTGCATGTGTCCTCAGTGCCTGTTCTTTTGCTCGTTGTAATTGTAATACAGAGGTTCAAACTGCGCAGCTAGAAAAGCAGCCACCAATTTACTGGCTACTTGTTTAATTGAAGGTCGTTGTTCGCTAAGGAGATTAACACAATCCTCAATTAACATGGGCAAGGCATGATCTGTACACAAAGGACGGGTTGCACTTGAACCCGAGGGGGACCAATATCCTGCAGGGAGATTTGCAAAGGCTACTGGGGAGACATTAAACTAGAAAGGCTGGGGGAGGGACTCGGGTAGAGGGGGCTAGGGGTCAGGGTGTGGGGCAAGAGGCAGAGAAGGGAAGCACTCGGATCCAAAATGTAGGCGAGAAAGATGAAAAAGATAATAGACAGAGAATAAGGGATGGTGGGTTTCTAAAATGTGTATATTTTAATGCTAGGAGCATTGTAAGTAAGGTGGATGAACTTAGAGCCTGGAATGACACCTGGAAATATGATGTTGTGGCAATCAGTGAAACATGGTTGCAGGAGGGCTGTGATTGGAAACTAAATATTCCAGGATTTCGTTGCTTCAGGTGTGATAGAATTGGAGGGACCAGAGGGGGAGGTGTTGCATTGCTTGTCAGAGAAGACATTACAGCAGTGCTTTGGCAGGATAGATTAGAGGGCTCGTCTAGGGAGGCTATTTGGGTGGAACTGAGAAGTGGGAACGGTGTAGCAACACTTTTAGGGGTGTATTATAGACCGCCAAATGCGGAGCGAGAATTGGAAGAGCAAATATGTAAGGAGATAGCAGATATTAGTAGTAAGCACAAGGTAGTGATTGTGGGAGATTTCAATTTTCCAAAAATAGACTGGGAAACACATTCTGTAAATGGGCTGGATGGTTTGGAGTTTGTAAAATGTGTGCAGGTTAGTTTTTTGCAGCAGTACATAGAGGTATCGACCAGAGAAGGGGCAGTGCTGGACCTCCTGTTAGGAAATGAGGCAGGTCAGGTGACGGAGGTATGCGTTGGTGAGCACTTCGGGACCAGTGATCACAATACCATTAGTTTCAATATAATTATGGAGAGAGTCAGAACTGGACCTAGGGTGGAGATTTTTGATTGGAGAAAGGCTAACTTTGAGGGAATGCGTAAGGATTTTAAAGGAGTGAATTGGGACACTTTGTTTCATGGGAAGGATGTAGAAGAGAAATGGAGGACATTTAAAAGGGGAAATTGTAAGAGTACAGAATCTTTATGTCTCTGTTAGGTTGAAAGGAAATAGTAAAAATTGGAAAGAGCCATGGTTTTTCAAGGAAATTGGACACTTGTTTCGAAAAAAGAGAGATATCTACAATAATTATAGAGGCATGGAGTAAATGAGGTGCTAGAGGAGTATAAAGAATGTAAAAAGAATCTTAAGAAAGAAATTAGGAAGGCTAAAAGAAGATATGAGGTTGCTTTGGCAAGAAAGGTGAAA
The DNA here is from genome assembly GCA_035221665.1 of Okamejei kenojei. NCBI lineage: Eukaryota > Metazoa > Chordata > Chondrichthyes > Rajiformes > Rajidae > Okamejei > Okamejei kenojei. The sequence goes on from CM069132.1 coordinate 164,308,305, forward strand.
GTAAACCCAAAAGGTTTCTACAGCTATATTAATAGCAAAAGGATAACAGGGATAAAATTGGACCATTAGAGAACCAGAATGGACAGCTATCTGCAGAGCCAAAAGAGATGGGGGAGATATTGAACAATTTATTTTCTTCAGTATTCACCAAGGAGAAGGATATTGAACTCTGTGAGTTAAGGGGAAAAAGTAGAGTAGCTATGGAAACTATGAGATTCAAAGATGAGGAAGTACTGACACTTTTGAAAAATATAAAAGTGGATAAGTCTCCAGGTCCTGATAGGATATTCCCTAGGACATTGAGGGAAGTTAGTGTAGAAATAGCAGGAGCTATGACAGAAATATTTCAAATGTCATTAGAAATGGGAATAGTGCCGAGGATTGGCATACTGCGCATGTTGTTCCATTGTTTAAAAAGGGTTCAAAGAATAAACCTAGCAATTATAGACCTATTAGTTTGACGTCAGTGGTGGGCAAATTAATGGAAAGGATACTTAGAGATAATATATATAAGCATCTGAATAAACAGGGTCTGATCAGGAACAGTCAACATGGATTTGTGCCTGGAAGGTCATGTTTGACAAACCTTCTTGAATTTTTTGATGCGGTAACTAGGAAATTGATGAGGGTAAAGCAGTGGATGTTGTCTATATGGATTTCAGTAAGGCCTTTGACAAGGTTCCCCATGGAAGGTGGTTAAGAAGGTTCAATCTTTGGGTGTTAATGGCGGAGTAGCAAGACGGATTCAACAGTGGCTGAATGGGAGATGTCAGAGAGTAATGGTGGATGGCTGTTTGTCAGGTTGGAAGCCGGTGACCAGTGGGGTGCCTCAGGGATCTGTGTTGAGTCCACTGTTGTTTGTCATGTACATCAATGATCTGGATGATGGGGTGGAAAATTGGATAAGTAGGTATGCAGATGATACTAAGATAGGTGGTGTTGTGGATAATGAAGTAGATTTTCAAAATCTACAGAGAGATTTGGGCCATTTGGAAAAGTGGGCTGAAAGATGGCAGATGGAGTTTAATGTTGTTAAGTGTGAAGTGCTACATCTTGGCAGGACAAATCAAAATAGGAAGTACATGGTAAATGGTAGGGAATTGAGGAATGCTGTGGAACAGAGGGATCTAGGAATAACTGTGCATAGTTCCCTGAAGGTGGAATCGCATGTAGATAGGGTGGTGAAGAAAACCTTTGGTGTGCTGGCCTTTATAAATCAGAGCATTGAATATAGGAGTAGGGAAGTAATGTTAAAATTGTACAAGGCATTGGTAAGACCAATTCTGGAGTATGCTGTACAATTTTGGTTGCCTAGTTATAGGAAGGATGTCAACAAAATAGAGAGAGTACAGAGAAGATTTACTAGAATGTTGCCAGGGTTCCAGCAACTATGTTACAGAGAAATGTTGAACAAGTTAGTTCTTTATTCTTTGGAGCGCAGAAGGTTAAGGGGGGACTTGATTGAGGTCTTTAAAATGATGAAAGGGATAGACAGAGTTGACGTGGATACATTTTTCCCATTGAGGGTAGGGAAGATTCAAACAAGAGGGCATGACATGAGAATTAAGGGACAGAAGTTTTGGGGTAACGTGAGGGGGAACTTCTTTACTCAGAGGGTGGTGGCTGTGTGGAATCAGCTTCCAGCAGAAGTGGTGGAGGCAGGATCGATTTTAACATTTAAGAGTAAAGTGGATAGGTATATGGACGTGAAGGGAATGGAGGGGTATGGTCTGAGTGCAGGTAGATGGGACTAGGGGAAAACAAATGGTCAGCACGGACTGGAAGGGCCGAGAGGGCCTGTTTCCGTGCTGTAATTGTTATATAACTGCTGCCATTTGTCGCTGGGAAAAGTCACTAACATGTGATTCGAATTAATGGTAAAGCCCAAATAGTCAATGATTTGAACTGGTGATAATTTGGATTTATCTGGATGAATGACGAACCCTAATTGTTCAAAAGTGAGTTTAACAATTGAAACAGATGATTCAGCTGCAGCCCGAGTCTTCCCGACAATTAAAATATCATCTAAATAGGCCATTACAACATGCCCCTGAACTCGGAGTAATCCTAGAATAGGTTTTAACAATTTGGTAAATAATCTAGGAGCTGAAGTTAACCCATTAGGCAATGCTTTGAATTTCCACAACTGACTCATCCAGGTAAATTTTAAATACCTCCTATCATCATGATGAATAGAGTAATATGCATCCTTTAAATCAATGCTGGCCATATAACACCTTTTGGAAACCAGATGTTTAGCCGTAGAAAAAGTTTCCATTTTGAAATGCCTATAGCAAACAAAGGAGTTCAAGCTCATCAGGTCCAGAATGATTCTACATCCCCCAGTCTTTTTAGACCTAGGAAAAATACTTGACACAAACTACAGTTTTGACGAACTGACTTCTCAAAACCCCTTTTTTTGTGTAATGTGTTAAGTTCTGCTCGTATATGTGCACATTCTCTGCTTATAAAATTATAAGTTTCCGACTTGGAACATGCTGATTAGGTAGACACACAGTAGAGTAAAATTCAATTTTAACACCCTCTATACTACTCAGTATAAATGAATCTGATGTTATCTCCTGCCATTGTTAGAGAAACAAGTGTAAACTGCCCCCAATTTGAATCTCTATTTCACTTGATTTATTTTCTTTAGGAGGAACATTTCTCACCTGCATACGTCCTGCTGCCCTTGTTGCCCCCGGCCCTTTGTAGGAAAAGTCATCCTTCCCCTCATGCCTGTGGCAGGCTGCCATCTCCGAGATTGTGAAGCTGAGTGGCTGGTCCCTTTCCAGGCGTCCGTAATGGTCCCCCACCGGTAAGGAAAAACCCTTTGCCCTAGTTTGCCACCCGGCTTGATGAGGCCCATAGTTCTAGCGTCCTCATGGTGCTCTTTAACTCGCTTGCCGAGATCCCAGCCAAACAAAGATTAGGCAGTTGTACGCTGGTAGCTTACACAATGATGCCAGATTAGGATTTATAATTGGCTGAATAGCACTCCTTCTTATATTGTTAATTTCAAAATAGGCACTACACATAAGTCCCAGTGCATCTTGGTGAGCTACCGACATATGCCCCTTGTCTACCGTAAGCCCTAAATGCTGTAAGCCCTGCTGAAAGTAATTTCAATACTTTTTTTTGAAATTTTAGTTCTTGGAATCTTGCTGACACCCCCAACTGTGTCCATATGAATGGTTTACCATTGGTACTTTTAGTAAACCGCAATTGATAGGGGCTTCATACTTTTTAGCCGCCTCATGACAATTCTTGCAGCTGATGAGAGAGCATATATTGGATGGCTGATGCCAATTCTTCCCCTAATGGCTCTCCTGCCTTTCTCGGGACTGCAAATTTCTCTGCTATATTCGGAATAACCTCAAGTTCCACCGTCTTGTGGCTCTCCCCAGCCAGTGATTCGGCATCAGTAAATTGCTGCACCGGTATACCCTTCTCCTCAAAAGTTGGGTATTCTTGCTAGCACAGGCTCTCCACTAGCCTGGCATGGGTACCACTCCTCCTTATGGAGTTCTTCCCTGTCAAGCATCTTTTGTAATAAGACCTCGACCTGGGAAAGCCGTGAGCAAACGGTCTCTCCTTGTGAGGGTAAAACCTCCAGGCCCGACTCTGGGTTCATGGGCCTATTTGATTTTGCAGTAGCCTTACGCCCTACCGGCATGGCTACGCTGCCCACAGGCAGCGGGTCCGGTGTCGCTAGCTCCATTGCTGGCGTCGGACTTGGTAACCTAGACGGGCATCCGCTAACAATACTATCCCGGTTCTCGAACCTTTTCCCTGCGGATTGCCTCACCGACACCTTCTTCACTTTCTGTAACATTTTAACGGTCTACACCCTACCGCTAAAACAGAAAGTGAACGCAAGAAAAGTTTGAAACTTACCTTGTGTTGTAAACTTACTGCTTGGAGGAGCTCTGCTGCTCCAACCGGCCGACTGCACCAATGCGTCTGACGTAATGACGCACCAACGGCTGGACGGGGTTCTTCATGTGTCACTCACGTGACTCCAAAGTAAAATTAACAATATATCTTAAAAAAATATCTAGCTGTACTGAATGTATATGTTACTGCATGAAATGTCATTACTGTATCTATACATTGTAAATAGATCGATGGTAATTATGTATTATCTTTCTGCTGACTGGTTAGCACGCAACAAAATCTTTTCACTGTACCTAGGTACACGTTACAATAAAACTGGAATTGAACTTAGAATCTGGTGTTACATTTCCTGCTGTTGCAGGGGAAACTTACAATTGTGAAACTTTTTTGCAAACTTTATGCTAACTTCAAAGGAATAACGTCAAACGAATCGTGACTGGAACTTACAGGTTAATTCACATTTACCAGTTCCATTAAAAAACTCCATCTGATGTGCTTAAAGTAGTTCAAGATGTTTTGCCTATAATCTTTGGTGAAAAGATTCATTGTGCATTACCTCGCTCCTCGTTTATGCATGCTTTAGAATCTAATGAAAGATAAAATGGTCTGCAAATCCCTTACAACTTATTTTGTAGTCATCCACAAAATGAACATTAACGTCCCTGATCTTATGCATTTTCATCCTGAATTTGCGGAGATGCTTAGCCTTCCCCTGAGATCACATGCACTTCAAGCAACACAGTGAAACATTTTTGTGGCATTTCTTCTTTCTTTAAAAGTCAGTTTATTTTGCCAGTGGAATTAACATAGAAACATAGAAACATAGAAATTAGGTGCAGGAGTAGGCCATTCAGCCCTTCGAGCCTGCACCGCCATTCAATATGATCATGGCTGATCATCCAACTCAGTATCCCGTACCTGCCTTCTCTCCATACCCTCTGATCCCCTTAGCCACAAGGGCCACATCCAACTCACTCTTAAATATAGCCAATGAACTGGCCTCAACTACCCTCTGTGGCAGAGAGTTCCAGAGACTCACCACTCTCTGTGTGAAAAAAGTATATCTCGTCTTAAAGGATTTCCCCCTTATCCTTAAGCTGTGACCCCTTGTCCTGGACTTCCCCAACATCGGAACAATCTTCACTGCATCTTAGCCTTGTCCAACCCCTTAAGAATTTTGTAAGTTTCTATAAGATCCCCTCTCCAATCTCCTAAATTCCAAGAGTATAAACCGAGTCTATCCAGTCTTTCTTCATAAGAATCCTGACATCCCAAATCATCTGGTGAACCTTCTCATGCACTCCCTCTATGGCAATAATGTTCTTCCTCAATTTGGGATGTACGCAATACTCCAGGTGTGGTCTCACCAAGACCCTTCAACTGAAGTAAAACCTCCCTGCTCCTGTACTCAAATCCTTTTGCTATGAAAGCTAACATACCATTCGCTTTTTTCACTGCCTGCTGCACCTGCATGCCTACTTTCAATGACTGGTGTACCATGACACCCAGGTCTCGCTGCATCTCCCCTTTTCCTAATCAAGTCCGCTAACCTGGATTATGTTCTCAGATACTTAATTATTATGTACAAAGTCCTCAATTGATATTTCCCTCATCTTTTTTAACTTCTTATCCTTGAAGTCCGCCCTTAACTTTTCCTCTGGTTCAAAGCAATCATCTTTGTTCTCAACTTTTTGAACCAAGATGATGCAGCTTTATGAAGCTTTTGAAGACAGAAAACAACACTTATCTCAAAAAGGCTGTTGTTCCTGAAAGTCTCACATTGATTAGCATTGACTACTGTATCAAGGATTGCTGATCTATCTCTCCTCCTAAACCCATTTTTCCTGTCTTCTCCCCATAACCCCTGACAACCCATACAATCTAGAAACTATCTTTCTCTGCCTTAAAAGTATCCATCGACTTGGTCTCCACTGCCTTCTGTGGCAAGAGAATTCCACAGATTCTCCACCCACTGACTGAAGAAATGCCTCCTGATCTCCTTCTAGGAACACCCTTTAATTCTGAGGCTATGACTTCATAGCAGGATGAAAATATCACGTCATCCTGTCCTCACACTTTTCCACTTCCTCTCTATAACGGGAGCGAATATATGATTATCCCTCCCCACCCAAGCACTTTCCCCTGCAACAGCAGGAGATGTAACACCAGATTTTATACCTCCACTCTCACATCAAATCCAGGGACCCCCGCAGTCATTCCAGATGAGACAGAAGTGTACATGCACCTCTTCCAACCGTGTCTTCTGCATTCAGTGCTCTCAAATTGCCTCCTCTACATCTGCACGACCAAGCATAGACTCAGTGATCATTTTTCCAGTTGTAAACAGACCACCAAACGGAACTAGGGAGGTTGGAGATAGCATCAAGCAGGAAATTAAGGATGCGAGTAGCAAACGTACAGGGGTTATCATGGGTGAATTTATGTTGAATATTTTTTTAATTATAGAAACATATTTATGAAAATTACAATATTTTACATCAATGAAAATACATCATTAAATACTTTCATATTAATAATAATAATATTATTACTAATATTGAAATTTAGGACTATATGCTTCTATACACTTTTTTAATTATTTTTTATAAAGTAAGAAAAGATAGAGATAAATAATAAAGAAAATATGAAAGCGAATGGAGTATTAATCATTATTCCGTCATTGGAGATATAAGCATGATTTATTATATTTCTTTCTTCATCTACTCTAATATTCAGGCCTCAGTCAAGCCCTCGTACCGAGCCATTATGACTGTAAATATTCAATGTATGGAGACCATATCCCTCTGAAGAGATCTAAACCTGTCCATTACGGACAAGCCACAATCTCTCCAGATGGAGAGTCTCCGACATTTCTGTATTCCACATTTTGATTGTAGGGGATGTAGGGCCTTTCCAAAATTTTTAATATTAATGTTTTCCCAATTATTAACCCATAATCAATAAAAGTTCTTTGGTTTGTTGTTACTATTTGTTCTGTTTCCAGTATTCCTAGTATTATTAGCTTTGAATCGGTGTCAAAGTTATATTAACAACATTCGAAATTATCCTAAATATTTAAATCCAGAATTTTGTAATTTTTATACAGTTTTGTAAATGAGTGTGACAAATTGGCTTTCTAAATGTTGACATTTATCACATATAGGAGATACTTTTGGGAACATATTATGTAATTTGGATTTTGAATAATATAGTCTATGTAATATTTTAAACTGTATAAGAGAGTGTTATAGCATTTAGCGAACAATGATGTATATGTTGTAAACTATCATCCCATATTTCTGGTCTAATAGTTTGGCATAATTCATTTTCCCAAGATTGTCTATGTATTTCTGTTGCTGGAACATCACCTTCCAATAAGATGTTATATATATATGAAATCATTATTTTCTGTATTCGGATGTTTATTCAAAACATTCATCTAATATTTCTGTCTTTCTATTTCTGAGTTCTGCGTATTTGCTTTAACATAATCTCTAATTTGTTAAATATCTAAAGTAATCTTTAGAGTGTAGTCCCATAAATTTGTTGTACATTCTTGAAATGAAAGGAAGGATTTTCCATATAGAGATCCCCAATCTTAATAATTCCCCTTATTTTCCATTGTAAAAAAAGCTTTATCCATCATTGAAGTTTAAACGTAACATTATTTACAATGCTAAGAGATAGTGGTATAGATTTTAATTTTAATGTTTTCTTTATTTGTTTCCAAATACGTATTCCACTTCCTATTAATTGGTTATCACTAATGTTTTCTCTAGCTAAATTAATAATAGCCAATATTATAGAGCTAATTTCAAAAGGAGAACAATCTTCTTTTTCCATATTTAACCAAGTTGGTTGGTTATCTATTTCTTCTAACCAAAAATTCATATTTTTAATCTTAACTGCCCAATAATAAAACATAAAATTTGGTAGAGCTAGACCTCCATTTATTTTTGATTTACATAAATGTTTTTTGTTTATTCTATGGCACTTATAATCCCAAATAAAGTTAGTCACTAAGGAGTCCACCTTTTTAAAGAAATTTTTAGGGAGATATATCGCGATTGATTGGAAAAGGAATAATAATTGTGGAAGAAACACCATTTTTATTATATTAATTTTGCCTATCATCGAAATAGGTAAAGTTTTCCAATATATAATATTCTTATTTAATTTGTTCAATAATATGGAAATTAGCTTTAAATAAGGAGTCAAAAATCTTTTTTGTTACGAAGATTCCAAGATATTTAAATTTTTCATTTGTTATCTTAAAAGGGAATTGTTGTAATATATGTAAATTGTTTACCGTTATTGGCATTATTCACTTTTATTCCAGTTAATACTATATCCTGAATAGGATCCAAATTCAGTTATTAATTTTAACAAATTACGAATACTAGTTTCTGGTTTTGTGATGTAAAGTAGCACATCATCCGCCATATAAAGAAATTTATTTTTAGTGTCTCTAGTATCGTATCCATATATTTCCGGATGTGATCTCACCCTCAGAGCTAACGGTTCTATTGCCAATGCAAACAATAAAGGGTTGACAGTGGAGATGCAATGGCAAAGGTTTAAAGCCCGCTTGGATGAAGTCCAAACATTTTTCATCCCTGCCTGGCGAAAAATAAAACTGGGAAGTGTGCTCAACCATGACTGATGAGGGAAGTCAGGAACAGTGTTTAAATCCAAGGAAGAGGCATATAAATGGGCCAGATGAAGCGGCAAACCAGAGGACTGGGAGAAAATTTAGAATTCAACAGAAAGGGACAAAGGGGTTAATTAAGTGGGCGGGGGGGGGGGGGGGGGGGGGGGGGTGGGGCGAGCATGAAAGAAAGCTTGCGGGGAATATAAAAACTGACTGTAAAAGTTTATTTAGGTATGTCAAAAGGAAAAGATTAGTGAAGACGAATGTAGGTCCCTTACAGTCAGAGACAGGTGAATTAATAATGGGGAAAAAGTTAATGGCAGAACAGTTAAACAAGTACTTTGGTTCTGTCTTCACAAAGGAAGACACAAACAATCTCCCGGAAATACTATGGATCGAGGATCTATTGGGAGGGAGGAACTGAAAGGAATCCACATGTCAGAAAATGGTGTTAGGCAGATAAATCCCCAGGGCCTGATGGTCTGCATCTCAGAGTACTTAAGGAGGTGGCCCAAGAAATTGTGGATGCATTGCTGATCATTTTCCAATGTTTGCTCAACTCTGGATCAGTTCCTGTGGGCTGGAGGGTGGACAATGTAACTGCACTTTTTAAGAAAGGAGGGAGAGAGAAAACCAGTTAGCCTTACATCAGTAGTTGGGAAGATGCTAGAGTCAATTATTAAAGATGTTATAACAGCGCATTTGGAAAGCAGTAATGGGATCAGTCAAAGTCAGCATGGATTTATGGAGGGGAAATCATGCTTGACTAATCTTCTTGAATTTTTTGGGGATGTAACAAGTAGAATGGATAAGGGAGAGCCAGTGGATGTGGTGTATCTGGACTTTGACAAGGTCCCACACAAGAGATAAGTGTGCAAAATTAGAGCAAATGGTATTGGGTGTCAGGTAATGACATGGATAGTGAACTGGTTGGCAGATGGGAAGCAAAGAGTAGAAATTAATAGGTCCTTTTAAGAATGGCAGACAGTGACTCGTGGGGTGCTGCAAGGATCGTTGCCGGGACCCCAGTTATTTACAATATATATTAACGATTTAGAGGGAATTAAATGTAACATCTCTAAATTGGCAGATGACACAAAGGTGGGTGGCAGTGTGAGTTGCAAGGAGGATGCTATTAGGATGCAGGGTGACTTGGATAGGTTGGGTTAGTGGGCAGAAGCACGGCAGATGCAGTATAATGTGGATAAATGTGAGGTTCTCCACTTTGGTGGCAAGAACAGGAAGGCAGATTATTATCTGAATGGGGTCAGATTAAGAGAAGGGGAGGAACAACGAGACCTGGGTATGCTTGTATATCAGTCACTGAAAGTAAGCATGCAGGTATAGCAGGCAATGAAGAAAGCTAACGGCATGTTGGCCTTCATTGCGAGAGGAATGGAGTTTAGGAGCAAGGATGACCTACTGCAGTTGTACAGGGCCCTGGTGAGACCACACCTGGAGTATTGTGTGCAGTTTGCGGCCCCTAATTTGAGGAAGGACATAATGCTATTGAGGGAGTGCAGTGTAGGTTCACCCAGGTTAATTCCTGGGATGGTGGGACTTTTGTGGGGGGGGGGGGGGGGGGGGGGGGGGGGGGGGGGGGGGGGGGGGGGGGGGGGGGGGGGGGGGGGGGGGGGGCGGGACATACAGGTATGATAAAGAATGGGTCAACTGGACTCGTATTCGCTGACATTTAGAAGGATGAGAGGGGTCATAGAAACATAATACAGTCTTGGACAGGGTAGATGCAGGACATATTTGACAGGGTAGATGCAGGAAAAAATATTCCCCGATGTTGGGGGAGTCCAGAACCAGGGGTCACAGTTTAAGGATAAGGGGTAGGCCATTTAAGACTGAGATGAGAAAAAAACTTTTCACCCAGAGAGTTGTGTGAATCTGTGGAATGTCTCTGCCACAGAAAGCACTGGAGGCCAATTCACTGGATGTTTTCAAGAGAGAGTTAGATTTTGCTCTTAGGGTTAAGGAAATCAAGGGACGGGGAAAAAGCCGGACGGCATACTGATTTTGGATGATAAGCCATGATCATATTGAATGGCGGTGCTGGCTTGAAGGGCCAAATGGCCTACTCCTCCATCTATTTTCTACGTTTCTATGTTTCCAAATGCTGTACTCTGCCTGCTGATGTCTGCTGGAGTTCCTGGTTGCTAATCATTTTAACCCCCCTTCCCATTCCCTTACTGACCTTTCTGAACTTAGGCCTCCTCCACTATGAATTAAGCCACACACAAACTGGAAGAACAGCAGTTTTTGGTTTGGTGGTTTACAACCCTATCCATGAATAACATTGAAATCTCCACTTCCAAGTAAAATCTTGTCCCAACCATAAATATGTTGTGAAAATATCAGTAAAAGATTGGTAAATAAAACAAAGTGCAGAAACATTTCAAAGGGGATGACAGGTAGGGTACGTTAAAGCATTGCAGTGTATTGATTTGTCACATAAAAGCTTATTGCAATTGTGCACACACACACACAGGAAATTTAGTTGCATCGGTGGCTGAGTTAGATAGATCCAAAGAATTGATAGAATGATTAAATGTCCATTCACTGTCAAGAAGACAGTGGAGTTACTTTACCATTACAATTTGGTCATTCACCATCAACTCCATGCATCAGCAACATAACCTGTCACTGGAGACCCAAGGAACTGCAGATGCTAGTTTATAATAAAAGACACAAGGTGCTGGACTAACTCAGTGGGTCAGGCGGCATCTCTGGAGAACATGAATAGGCAATGTTTCATGTCAGGGCTCATTTTCAGGCTGATCATAGATGGGGGATAAAGCAGGAAGAAAGAATTAGGGGGGTGGATATATTCTGGCAAGTGATAGGTGGATACAGTTGAAAGGGAATTTTATGATTCGCAAATGGTTGGACAAAGGCCATGAAAGAAAAGACAAAGGATGTGAGATAAGGGAGAAGGACAGAAAATTGTGATTTGAAATTTAACATTTTGAGACGTGCATGAAATTTAAACCTACATGAAGGAATATAGGTTGATGGGGACGGGTGGGAAAGGGAAAAAGGGAGGAAATAGGTGTGGATCCAGGTGGGGCATAGGAAAGAGAGGAGGAAACAAGGCGGATGGATATAAGAGCGGGGGTTGTGGAGGTTGTTTCGTGGGTTAGTTACCCAAAATTTGAGAATTCATTGTTCATGCTGAAGGGTTGTAAGCTACCCAAGCAGAATAGGTGGTGTGCTTCCAGCGTGCATGTGGCCTTGCTCTGGAAATGGGGGAGGTCCAAGTCAGAAAGGTCAGTATGAGAATGGGAAGGGGGGTTCAAATGGTAAGCAACCGGGGTTCTAGCAGGACTTGGCGGACCGAGTGCAAGGTTTGGAGGAAGTTTCCGGTGAAACGGTCACTTAGTTTAAACTTTGTCCTTGCCGATGTCAAGTAGGCTACTTTGAGATCACTAGAACAGTAGATGAGGTTAGCAGTGGTGGCACATGATCCCCTGTCTCACCAGAATTTTCTGCTGGGTTTCTAGATTGGATGTGAGGAAGAAATGATAAGGATAGGTGTTAAATCTCCTGTGGGTTGCAGGGGAAAGTACCTGGGGAGGGGCCGGTGTGGGTAGGAAGGGATGGGTGGACCAATGAGATGTGGAGGGACTGGTCTCTGCAGAAAATGGAGAGGGGTGGGGATGGGAAGATGTGACTGGTGGTGGTTTTGTCTTCCACCTTTAACTCTTCTTTTCTTATCCAACATCCTTTTGACTCCTTTTTATCTTGGGCCTTTGTCATACCTCCAGTCATTTGCCAAACACCTATCCACTGCCTCCCCACCTCCCGCCTCTCTTCACCTGCATTCACCCATCATTGGCCAGGAATTGTCCAGCTCCCACCTCCACTTCCAAGCATTCTTCCCCAAGTTCCATCAGTCTAAATAAAGATCCCAACCCAAAACATTATCTGTCAATCCCCTTCAATGATGCTGCTTGACAGTTGAATTTCTCCACCACTTTGTTTTTATTCGCATTGATTTTTATGTAAAAATAGATTTGTCTAGGAAAATGGATTTGCATAGGAAATCATGTGGACATGGTGGGATACCTCTATCACTATCTTCACATTGATACTGTGTGAAATGCTACTTTGCTAAACACAGAGATGTTGGCAGGATAGAAACCTCAATTGGGCAGTCACTGTTGTTCTCTCCATTGGGCATCACAAATTTCTGACGTCGAATCGCTGAGGATGGCTGAGATAATGGCCTTTATAAAATGAATTTTGGAAACCTGGAGCTGATCATGCAGTAACTAACAGCAGAAGCTATAGCGAGAGCTCTTCCATTGCTCTGTATCATTGTGTGTCCAACAATATCAATTATTTTAATAGATTTACAAGTGTAAATTGCAGCAATCTCAGGCACTCAATCCAAGCACAGGGACACATTTCACACTTTTCAATCATGCCAATGACTGTCAATGTCAATTCTCCAACAATTTTTCATGCATTAAGCAGTTTCAAGCTAGAATTGAAAAATATGATGTCAGCCAGTTCACTATCCCATGGATGTGTTCAGAAGGCCAGAAGACATAATCAATGTTGCATTGGTTGAGAAGTGCAATTCCAGCCTAATTTCACTTCCCAGTTAAATTCTGTTCTTAATTATTAGCAGATAGACTTTCTGTCAAGCTAAAACTACATACCTTTCTCCACACACAGTAACTTGTGCTTCCAAGACAGAACAGTATGTCACAAGCTTGGACTGCAGAACATTTACAAAATATATATATTTCTGCTAAAGCAACTGCATCCCAAAGAAAGAAAATGATAGTAGTAGGGAAGGTATAAACAGGAGTTAAGGATATTGTAAAAATTAAATTTAAAAAATGCATACATTAGATTTCAGTGTGGAATTTTTGAGTACAGAGGAGCCTACGGAGGGGTTAAATGGATGTGTACAACATTATAAACAATCCTAAGAATTGTGAAAGTGAAGGATCTGTTTCTCTTAGGTATACAAACACAGAAGGGTTAGGGATGATTGAAGAGGATGGAAAAGCAGAACTCACAAGGTAAGGAAGGTGCAATCACTCTAATGGGATTATATTATAGGCCGCCCAATAGCCAGTGGAAGATAGAGGTACAAGTATGTGGACAGATTATGGAAAGAAGCAATAACAACAAGTTTGTCGTGAGGGCAACTAACTCTCCCCAATATCACATGGAACTCAGTGCAAAAAATAATTAGATGAGGCAGATGAGGCAGAATTTCAGATGTATCCAAGTAGATTTCCTAAAACAGTATTTGGATAATCTAACTTAAGGAGGTACCATAATGGACCTTGTGCTGGAAAAGGTGACATGATGTTTTCCGTGGAATAGCGTTTTTGTGAACAGTGATCATAACTCCATCCAATTTAGGGTAGTTTTATGAAAGTGTGCGGGATGGGGCGTCGAAGGATGAGAAGCCGAAGTGGAACGCCAGGATACCGAACGGACACAACGCCAAATGATATAAAAACCGAATGGACACCACGCCAAAAGGACACAAACCTGAACGGACCACCATGTTTCATCACAGCAGCTTGGAGTCACTGCACCATTTTACAAACATAAGCTCCAGCTCCCCCCCCCCCCCCCCCCCCCCCCCCCCCAAGGCCAATCATGTCGACGACTGACAGGTGTTCGGACCAATCCCGTTCTGGGACAACGTCATGTCTGTTTGGCAGCTTTTCAAGTCATGTCAATTCTGCGTCTTGTTTTGTGGTGTGGTGTCCATTCTGGTTCGTTGTGGTGTCCCGTTCGATCCTTGCTGCGTGGTGTCCGTTCGGGTTCGTATCCTTTCGGTGTGATGCACTTTCAGTATCTTGGCTTCCACTTCTTGGCTTCAGCTTCTCGTCCTTTGACATCCCGTCCGGGTACCAGTTATGAATAGGGATAAAGTAGCTATGAAATTGAATAAGGATGTCTGGACTTTGGGGTAAGAAACTAAAATGTCTCATTGGATTGGATTTATACACATTTGGAAGAGAATAGGCCACTTAGGAACAGTCAGTGTGGTTTTGTATGTGGCAGGTCATGTCTTACGAACTTGGAGTTTTTTGAGGAAATGATGAAGGCGATCGCTGAGGGTTGGGCAATGTATGTTTTCCACAAGGATTTTAGTAAGACATTTGATGAAGTCACTCATGTTTGGCTGATCCTGAAGATAATGGGATCATGGGATCTTCTGTGACTTACTTGTTTGGATTCAAACTTGGATTGTTTTCCCTAGAACGCCAGGGGTTGAGTGGAAAACTGATAGGAAAATGTCTAAAATTCTGAGATGCATAGATAGGTAAGACAGTCGGAACCTTTTCCCCAGGGTGGAAATGTCACAAGATGAGAGGAACATATCTCTCTATTTAAGGTAGAGAGGCAAAGTTTAAAGGTGGTGTGCAGGGCAAGGTTTTTGCACAGAGTGGTGATGACGGCAGTCCCAAAGGTCGATTTCAGAGCTATTTTGTATAGGCACTGATATGCAGGGATTGAGGGATACGACCATGTGCAGGCAGATGAGATTAGTTTTGTCTTGGCATCATGCTCAGCAGAACACTGTGGGCAAAGGGCCTGTCCTACAATGTTCCTATGTTCTGATGGGTGAGGCAGACAGGGGAGATTTTTTATCTGCTGTTATGTGCACATCAATGGGGCCACAGTGCCAAGTATGAGAGAAAATTACAAAGCATTTGAAATTACAGACATTTCTTTGCTCAAGAAGTGGGAGTACCTATGAGTCACTCCCAATGATGATGAAGTTTTCATATCACCGGGGAAAAAATATTTGTAAGGAAGTTGACTTATTAAATGTCTAGGCAATATAATATGTCCCAGGACATGGGAAGAGAAGGAATAAGGTATTGATATAGTCCCAGTTTACTCAGTCTTATTGAATAGATTGGAAGAGTCAAATCCCTACCCCTGTTCCTATTTTTCTAAGTTTCGATGAGCATCTGGTCCATTGACCCTTTTAAGGCGATGGACCAAAAAACTGGAGTGAGATTAGGCTGGATTGCACTCCCAAACCAATGCAAAAATTGATAGATGCACTGCCCCTTTTCTATGATTATGTGATTTGCCAATGGAGAGCTCCCTTGAATGGTGTGTGTTCTTCACGAGGCATGTACAGGAGGATTAGATACTTGAGAGAATCCCCATTTCTGCTGAAATATGTGAAACCATCATAGCAGCAAAGTGCAAGTCCTATCTGACTTCATGTCCATCATAAAAAACAATCATGAATAGTTATGATTGTGGAAATGATTTTGTAAAATCTGCAATGTCTATACAGCAGTCCACAGTAGAGTTTTCCAACTATAGTGTAAATCATGTATTCCTTCCTCGATTTTTTTTTTTTAAGTCACCACACAGGAATATGCCAATCTTAAACTACAATACACTTGATAGCAGCTAGGACGACAAAAAGAAACCACAAAATGTTGTACGTTTTGACAATTAACAAACTCATTAAATGTGTTTTTTGTTCATCACTAAGATGCATAATTTTAGTAAATTCTTATCATAACAGATTTACATGTTTGCATTATCAATATTAAAATTGTATTTGGCTTTTGAGAGATTAATCATTCCTCAGGCATGCTTGGTGGCTTCACTTCCATTAGACAGCCTCCATACCAGATGACCACAAGCCTCAGCTAATTATATTGAGCATAGCAAATCATCCTCACAATCGGATCACATTTAAAAATGCAATAAATCCTCTTTCAATAGCACACTGTAATTGCTTGATTAAACTTTCTTTGATGTTTCTTTGCAGTTATTGATTCCGGGTCAGTATTTCTCATTACTTAGACATGCGTCCCATGATTTTCAATATTGATCGACAGCTTTTGACAAATTAATTCTTCCCACTTTGTCAACCAAAAAGCAAATTAATGAACTGAAAAACTGAAACACAAGTTGATGCCACAGTCACTGAAAGGGGATTATTTCATAATATAACTGTCCCTTTTTTCATTACAACCTCCCCACGTTACTATAAATTTCAATTTTACTTTTGGATTCCTTTAACAATTTGTTTCTTGAGAGGAAATATTTGATTGTTCCAAATATCTGGCATAAATCTACTAGCATACAGTCAGAGGTTGAAAAGGAACCACCGTAATTACTTTAATTAGGGAAATTAATTCACTTTAATGGATTGGTGCCTTTGTCATTCATGTAACCAAAAGGAAAATCTGTCACACTACCTTTCCCTCACCAAGAATGTTGTCACTATTCCACCAGAGTGGAGAGTCCCATACTACATACACTCCATGATGGTTTGAGCCTATTCTGTTGAACTAGAGAACAATAAGGCCAAATACCAGTATTGAAACTGTAAAGATCTTCCGTCTGCAGGAATAACGGACAAATTGCCAAAGAAACACAATACAATACAATACAAACAGTTTTATTCTCACATTGCACATAAAGTGCAAGTGAAATAATTTTCCAACAGCGGTACAATGATAAAGAACACACAATACACAAAAAAAATAAAAATGTAACACAAACACCCACCACCGCATTCATCCCTGTGGTGGAAGGCACAACATTTGGCCAGTCCTCCTCCTTCCAGCCAATGATTTTTGAGGTGGTTGCATTCATGAACCCTCGCAGTAGCTGGATACAATCGGAGTAAATAGAGGGCAAAACATTCATCTGTGCATTCAGGAGAAAAACGTTTATGTATAAGGCAAGCTGAGAAAGTGCAGTGTGGGGTGAGAGGAATGGTATGAGCTATAGGATGGGAGGATGGTAGTGTGAAGAATTGGGGAAGGGCAAGTAGGAATCCCTGGGATTGAGTTTTAGAGAATCCCATCGGACGTTGAAGAGGTGACATTGGTGAGAGGTGCATTCTTCTGGCGCAATACTATGGTTGGACATTAACATAGATATGGAAAACAACCAACGTCATATAGGTATAAGGGGACTACTGGGATAAGGCAATTTTACTGGACTGGGGAACGATTTAATAAAAGTGGGCCAGAAGACAACATTTAAAGGAAAAAGCCGGTCTCAGATCAGGGGGAACATTATGAAAGAGATTGAAACGGGTTAAATGGTTTCCCCACAACAATAAAGTGTATCTACCATGCAAAGCAAAAAAGAAAAATGTACGAAAATGAGAACTTAAAACCAGAGTAAAGGTTATAGACTATTGGCAAGGAAGGCGGTAGAGTTGCTCTGCTACAGCGAATGCAGTGCCGAGACCCGGTTTCGATCCTAAACTATGGGGGGGCTGCCTGATTGGAGTTAGTACGTTCTCCTGTGTCCTGCGTGGGTTTTTCCTCAGAGATCTTTCGGTTTCTCCTAACTCCAAAATTATTAGTAAATGTAAAAATTTGTCCCAGATGGGAGAGTGTTAATGTGCGGGAATCGCTGGTCGGCGCGGACCCAGTGGGATGAAGGCCGGTTCCGTGGTGTATCTCTAGGACTTAAAAAAATCCTAAAGATATGACAAACAGTACAGACGAGAACATCAAAGAAAATTTAGTCCCGTTTTCAAATCTAAAAGAGCAAGAGATAATAAAAACAATCAGGCGAGCTGGAAACTAAAAAGGTAAACTGTGTTAGTGAACTGATAAAGCGAGAAGTATGTGACGAAGTACAGGAGAAAGGAAGGCCCTACTGCAAGTTGCACAGGGCCCCTGGTGAGACACACCTGGATAATTGTGGTGCAGTTTTGGTCTCCTAATTTGAGGACAGACGTTCTTGGTATTTGAGGGAGCGGCAGCATAGTTCATCAAGGTTCATTTCCCGGATGGCGAGATTGACATATAAATGAGATGAATTGGATGACTGGGCTTGTAATTCACTAAATTTATAAGATGAAGGGGATTTTATTGAAACATATTAAATTCTTAAGGGATTGGACAGGTTAGATGCAGGTAAAATGTTTCCGATGTTGGGCGAGTCCAGAACCAGGAGTCCGTGTAAGAACTAAGGGTAGGTCCATTAGGACTGAGATGATACAAACCGTTTTCCACACTGAGAGGTTGTGAATCGGTGAAATTCTCAGCACAGAAGTCAGAGGGGGCCAATTCACTGGATGTTTTCGAGAGTTAGGAATAGGTTTTTTATAAGGCCTGTCCCACTTACGCACTTTTTCGGGCAAACTGCGACCTTTTAAGATCGGGGGCACTCCCGCCTGGAAAAACAGCGAGCTGGATCGTCCACCAGCGCGACCACACACACCAACACAACGCAAAGGCAGGGCCAGGAAAGCGGGGTGCGCTGTCTGAAATTCATACAGTGCAAAGCGCATGTGATACCCGCGATGAACAGGAAGGTTAAAGACGGCTGGGCTCAGTGTTATGGTAAGTCCTTTAAAAGAGCGGGGGGGGGGGGGAGAGGAGAAGAAGGGGGGGGGGGGGAAGAAGGGGGGGGAGAAGCGGGGGGGAAGAAGGGGGGAGAGAAGAAGGGGGGGGAGAAGGGAAGGGGAGGGGGGGGAGAAGGGGGGGGAGAAGGGGGGTGGGGGGAGACACTTAAGAAGCCAGACAACATTTTAAAAAACATAGATACATAGCTGAGAAGTTAGCGGGCCATTTAATATTACCAGTATTGGGTTTCTTGTGTCTGAAAACTCGTGCTTATTGTTTTTTTCCCCAATGAGCCAATTAAAAATGCCCGTTCAGTGACAAGGAGGTTACCTACGCTACCACGACTACCTAACAATAGGTATGTTTACACAACATACCTTCAGACGGCGCTGCAGTTTCAGTTTACTGGCCGTGTTGCAGCGACACTTGGCGCCTTTGAGAGGGGGCGGGTTTAAAATGATTTTCTCCAGCCTATTCAAATGAATTTGCAGAACAGACTCTTTAGTTGCTGAAAAAAATCGTCTCGACTGCCGTTTTATTAAGTTTATTAAAATTAACGCAGGATAAGTTAATAGCAGGAGTAAATTAAAAATAATCTCTAATGCGTCAACGCCGACAAAGGGACGGATCTCACGTAGGACAAGCAAGGTACCCCGTTTATTTTATCATATAAACTTGCTTCTTAGGATGCATTTAATCAAAATTCAACGGTTGCGAAAAGGTGACTTAAGGCCCATACATAGAAACATAGAAACATAGAAAATAGGTGCAGGAGAAGTTCATTCGGTCCTTCGAACCATCACCGCCATTCATTGTGACGAACCGCAGTATTTTCCTGCCGATAATGGGTTTAAATTCACCGCACCGCAACATTCAATCGATCGCGTTTCCACAAAAACCCACTCGCAAGAATATAAAATGTCCATTAATTTACAGGGATTAAACACTAAATTCGTCAATTTGGCCCATAAATTCATGACAATGAGATTTTTTTAAAATCATGTTTATATTGTAATTATTGTGTGAATGTTATTTTGACACTAGGCTTTTTTTAAATGTTAACTTTTTCTTAGAAATGGATAGATGGTATTAGATCTAGTAATTGATTTGTAATTAGCTACAATTAAGTAACTAACTATTTTGAGTATTGCTTTAATTTCAGGTCATCCAAGTAAGATTGTCTCATTTTTAATTTCAGAATGGCTTCAAACTATAATAACAGAAATTTTCATTCAGTTCTCTTAATTTTTAAGAAAGTTATGGCTATTAACAGTCCTTGATCACAGCTATTGTGTTAAGTCCAATGGAAAAGCAATAGGAAACAAAATTAATATAGGTAATACAAAACTATGTTAATTACCACCAATCAACTAAATTTAATTTAAAAAATAAAAAACAAATTCGAAATTTTAAAATATAATGATGAATAAATAATATTGTATAATTAAAAAAATAGTAGTGAATATAATATTTATTATAAAAAAAAATTAGATATGTATTGGTTTATTGTGTTGTGGTTGTTTATAGTGTTTAGTGTGTTTGTGTGTTGTTTTGTTGTTTTTGTATTGTTGGGATTATAATAAGGGGGGGGGGGGGGGGGGGGGGGGGGGTTATATTTTTTTTTTTGTGTGTGTGTGTTTTTGTTTAGGTGTTTTTTTTGT
>CM069132.1:164329347-164355632 GCA_035221665.1 Okamejei kenojei
GTGACCAGACAGGAACCCTTCGGCGACCAGTAGTTACCCATTTCTAAAAACAGTCTTTGCACCTGGGCTCGAGAAACCGGGACGTCCACCCCCCCCCCCCCCCCCCCCCCCCCCCCCCCCCCCCCCCCCCCCCCCCCCCCCCCCCCCCCCCCCCCTCTACACTTGAGCTCAACCTTTCGCGCTAACACAGTGGGGTTTGAATGGTCTTATGTCCATTAAGGATTTATACACTAACAACTTTTTTGATAGTTTCGACTACCTACACAAAAAACATGGCCTCCCACACTAATCATTTCTTTAAATATCTTCAGGTTCGCCACTTTGTCATGAAACAATTCCTTCTTTTCCTGATCTCCCTCTGTCACAGTGTTGGATAAAAATCACTCTTACCTTTGCAAAAAAAAAAAGGATGATCTGTGCAGTATAATTCTCGATTGATGTATTTAGGAGATCAAAACCTGAACAAAGTTAAAGCTAGGTGGGAGGATGACCTTGGTATGAATCTGTCTGAGGAATGCTGGACAGAAGCGCTGAAAAATGTCCACTCCTCGTCATTATGTGCTAGATTGGGGGCTCATTACAATTTAAAGTTTTACACAGGGTTCATTTAAGCAAAGCCAGGCTTGCTAACATCATATCCAGGGACGGACGCTGGCTGTGACAGGTGCTCGTTCTCTCCAGCCAATCTAGCTCATGCATTCTGGTCTTGCCCCCAAACTTGTTAACTACTGGGAAGTGGTTTTTAAAACCATCAGTGAAGTCCTTGGGATGACAGTGGAGACCTTGCCCGCTTGTAGCTGTATTTGGTGTGTAGCAGGATAAAACCTTGGGTTTAAATACAACCCAATCTGATATCATTACATTTACATCACTTTTGGCCCGTAGGAGAATCTTGCTGGTCTGGAAATCTAACACTCCTCCATCTGACCGCTGCTTGGCTGGAAGACGTCATGTTTTTTTTAAGGTTAGAAAGATTAAATTCACATTTGAGGGGGTCTGTGAAAAAGTTTTATTTGAAATGGGAACCCTTTTTATCATACTTTGAGGGTCTAAAGGAACTACCTGTTGACTGAGGACCCTTGACATTAAGTGGGGATCTGCCTTTATTCTGATTTGTTACTTTATTATTGTTAAAAAAGTGCATTTGATTTTGTGATACTATTTGGATTGTGAAAAAAATAAGCTGCCAAGGGGCGTTTAGGGAGGGTGGGTTAGGGTTATTTTGTTTATATTATTATTATTTATAAAAAAAACAAAATGGAGGAAAATGTAATGCCATACATCAGATGTACTGTGAATTTTGATTCATTTTTTTCCTCCAATAAAAAAACTATTAATTATAAGATGTGCGAGAAAGAGTTGCTTCCTTATCCAACAGAATGGGAAACCACGCAAATAAAGATTTGACCGCTGACTCGGAAAAGTCCTCTGCAAGAAATATGCAGTGGAATTTCCTCAAAAGGTTAATCGATTGAGAATCCTTTCCAGATCATTACATAGAGAATTAGGGAAACAAATTATGGCCCCAGTAGATACAGTAAAAGGGATTAAAATATATTGAAAAGATTATATTGTAGTGCAGTGGCACAGGAATTAATTGAATTGTGGAGAGATTATTACAAGTGACAGAAAGCGAGTAGAGCAGAGGAAATAATGGCAAGTTGGAAGGAAGCAACTCTAAAACGGGGATAGTATTAGAAGATACTGAAGCACTTGAACCTCAGGTAGCCTAAGGGAAGAGCCTGAGAGTATTAAAGATAAAGGGAGAAGGAAATCTTTCACAGGAAAGATTATCATCAATAAGTCTTAAGACTGTGACCCAATGGTTGGCTCTGGTCACGAGGGGGGATGATGATGATTATTTAGAAGGACTGGGAGAGTGTGAGAACTAGAAATTCAGGGCCACAACTTTATTTCACTAACGATCCCAATATCTCAAATGCACATAGCGGAGTTCGCAATAGGAATAGACAATCAAATCCCAGGGCACAAACTTCCTTAACCCTGACCAGTCCGGTCCATTACAGACAGTCCTAGAGTTCACGGTACTGAAGCCACAGCTAGGAAAAAGACTAAATTAGTTATGGAAAATTGAAGAGCAAACCGAGGCAAATTGAAAGAGCAGTTAAGGAAGGAAGGAAATCCTTTAGAAAGTACCGTGAACCCCCTGGTGAAGGGGGAAGATACATCTGGTTGTGAGACCATAATTGAAGAGGCTGAGGTAGATCCTGAAGCTAAACAAACAACCCTTAGCCAGTTCCCTGTTAGGGAAATGCCTAATCCTTCTTTTGATCCAGCCAATGCAGTGAGTGCAGAAAATCCCCTTACAATTAGTGTCTATTCCCCATGGAAGACTAACAAAATTATGGCTATTTTAAGTCAAATACCCGATCGCAGAAAATTACCCGTTTCCTTTGTGGATCACCTAAGAACTACAATGTGTGTTTATCACGCTGATCCCCGAGATTTATGGGCGGTGATCCAGCAAATAATTACCCCAAGTGAGCATGCCAGATGCCTAACGAATTTAGGACATCCGTCGTATGAAGCTCTTGCAAATATAATAGCGGACAATGGAGCACTGAGGACGCTGTTTTATCAGCTCTTGCCAACACCCTTCAGAAACCAATCGATTTCGCCAGAATATTAGATGTACAACCAAAAAGGGGAGAAGGACCGGATGAGTTTTTTAGAGCAATTTTCTGAATTATATATGGATCAATTGGGTGATGACTTAAATTACAGAAATTGAGTAAATTCCCCTCAATATATTGTGCCACCCTAATTAATTGTTCCCCACCAACGTAGCAGAAGCCATTAACACTAATAACATGGACTGGAAAATAGTGCCAGTCAAATGGCCAGGGCTGTAAGATATCATTGGAAGGAAATAAAGAAGCAGGTGATAGCCCACCTGCAGTAAAAAAACCAAAAACTGAATATGTGATCAGAAAAAAAATACCAAAATTCGACTCTGAATCATGGATCCCTAGAGCATGGACTGGGAGAAGTTAGAGTTCTGGAATATCCAGACCGATGTTATAGGGAAACATCTGACCTAGAGCCAGTCCTCCAAAGACCAGGGTTAAGAACAGGTCCGGCCACCAGGAATAAGCCAGTGTTATCATTGCGGAGGGGTAGGTCATCTGGAGAAGGGGGGTAAACAAAGGAGCGACAGGGTGGTCACAGAGAAAAATCTCCAAGATCAAAGATAATGGAGGGGATCAATGGGATCCTAGAGAGCACAGAGGGAACTGGGAGAAAATCAGGTGCCAAGGGGACAAATCTCCTTTTCTCAGAGTAACCCATTTACCACGTCTATGATTAGCAAACCTCGACGTTGACTGGATGCAAGTCTGATGAGAGGAGCCTATGTTGTCTCTACAGGTTGAAGGTAAAATCTGCATTACCAAAGTAGACATAGGTGCATCAATGTCATCTCTTCAGTCAATTTATAAGTTACCAGAATCAAGAGAAGTTCAGAATCTGTCCGGCTTTCAAGGACAAATTTGGTAGTACCCCATCTCTGAGCCAGTCAAAGTAGTATATGGACGAAAGACAATCAACATAGATTTTTACTTTGGAGTCACGTGAGTGACTACATGAAGAAGGCTGTCCCCACGCATGTGCGTCATTAAGTCTGACGCATTGCGCAACGACCGACTGGCAGGTGCGTCGCTCCTTCCAGCGGGTAAGTTTTAAAAGGTCCAGGTAAGTGTTTTTTCGTCAATCAGCTTTGCTGGAATCATTTGCTCCAGGTTTGGAGCACATTTTTGTTGGAGGAAATTTTTTGTATTGTGTTTGTGCAAATATGTCGAAGGTGAAGAGGCAAGCTGCGGCCAAAACGGCTGCAGAAGGACCACGGGCACTACGGGCAGCGTGTGACAGCCGAATTTCACCTAAAGAGCTGCTGGTAGAGCAACTAGCAGCCACAGACTTGGTGCGGGAAGGCACATTGTCTACTCCACGGTGGGAGGAAAGCCACAAGGAAAGTCTGTAAGGGCCCTGACCTCTGAGGAGTCGAGGCCAGGAGGAGGTGGATGAGTTCCCTCCTCAGGGCAGTGTTACCGGCAGGCTGGCCCAGCTGGAGAGCCTTGTGGAGCGGTTACTCCACGCACGATACGCTCCAGAGGAAGGAGCTATCGGAACCCGGGGTGTTTATTGTACCCGAGGCAGCAGCGCCCGTGACAAGGGCTGCATGATATTTCCGTCTGATGAAGGGAGTGTGCAAGCTCAGAGCTATGCTGACGCAGAGTACGGAAGCACAGTTGGGCTAGAGGGGACCATCGGGTGGATTGGCCATAGCATCCAGATTTGCGGTCCCAGCCCTCACCGGCGAGCCATTGGACACAGAGCTCGTCGAGAATATTAATTATATGGTTCCCATCCTCTGCAAGAACAGACCGATGGAGGAGACCACGTGCCAGGTACACTACTGCACAGAAATGTGCCTCACTGAGTGTCCCCATAGTAAACCAATCTATATGGGGGCACATTGGAGGGGGCGTCAGAGCCCAGGAGGTTAAATTACAGAAGGTACTCCGGTTACTTGCTCGGGCATTCACGGCCTTTGCAAGGTCAGTGGATAGGGGGCGCCTCTCTGAGACGCAGGAGGACACGTTGGCATTAATGTGCAATGCACATTTTGAAATTAATTGTATCCGTAAAAAAATGCCATCCTTTCTTACCATCAATCCTAAATTTGCTGGACTTTGTAAATCGGGGACAGTTCAACCCCCAGACCTCCCATTTGGAGAGAAAACCTGAGTAAACAGGTGAAAGATTTGAACAAAGAATCTAGACTTTTGAGCTCATTAAGGTGCCTCCAAAGGGATCATCTTTTCTCAGACTGTATCCCTTGACCCTCAGGGGGCCTGCCAAAACGTTTCTGGGTATGGTGGACGAAGTGCCGGGAGCAAACTACACAGAGGCCTTTTTAGGGCCAGGGCCCGAGCCGGGCCATGTTCAAGATGTGGCGCTCTCCAGCAGTCCTACCCCCCAGACCTCGGGGGCAGAAGCAGCGACGTTACCACCGGTAAATCCTAAGGTAGGTGCGACTGCAATGGATACATTACAAGTTGGGGTGGAGATTGCAATTTTTCTTACATGAATGGCAGTGGATAACATCTAACCCGTTTTTTATACTGCATAGTATTCAAGGTTTTCGCTAAAAATTGAGTTCATTTCTGACTTGTCTCCACCTACTCAGCACACACCTGGCCGTACGTTTGTGTTCTCACAAAGGAGTGTGTTAGTGCACAAAAAGAGCTAGAGTCCTTGTTTAAAAAAGGTGTAAATGAAAGGGCAAGGCGTGAGTCTTATCAATTTGTGTCCAACATCTTTATGAGGCCAAAAAAGGATGGAGGATTGTAGAATTATTTTAGATTTGACAGAGCTTAACACTTTTGTGCAGTTTAAACATTTTAAAATGGAAACGTTGTTACAGACTAAACAACTGCTTTCCAGGGTTGTTATATGGCAAGCATTGATCTCAAAGATGCTTCCTATTCAGTGGCCATTCATGAGCAGCACAGAAATTTTTTGAGGTTTGGGTCAGTTCTGGCAGTTTAATATTGCTTTGCCTAACAGATTACCTTCGGCTCCCAGACTATTCACAAAATTGCTCAAACCAGGTCCTGGGGGTACTCAGAGCACAAAGATCATTATTGTCATGGCATATTTGGATGACATTTTAGTCATTGGGAGGGACTTTTGAATTACCTGAATCATCTGTGTCAGCTACAAAAACTCGTTTTCGAAAAGATAGGTTTCATAATTAAAGTCTAAATTGGTGCCATCTAAGATAATTGACTATTTGAGGTTCACCATTAACTCAGTATACATGTCAAGTGACTCTGCCTCAGGGCAAACCAATTAGACTTAATTGAAGCCTGCAGGAAACTCATTGTCGATAATCACCCGTCTATTAGACATGTGGCTCGGGTAATTGGTGAAATTAGTGGCAGCATTCCCAGCTGCACAATTTGGGCCTTTACACTACCAAAAATTACAGCGTGTAAAGGAACAGGCACTTTAAAGCTTCAGAGAGGTCATTTCGATAGACCCCATGCAGCTATCAGCTGATGCTCTAACTGAGTTACAATGGTGGATAGCCAATATTCAGTGCTGCTCTGGGTACTATTATAGTTAATACACCATCAATTATCCTGCAGACTGATGCCAGTGCACTGGTTGGGGTGCTTACAGATACTATCTCAAGCTGCGGTGGAAGATGGGACCTGCAGGAAGCATCCATGCTTCAATCACTCGGCATTAACTATTTAGAGGTTGTTGGGTTCACTCTACGGGTTAAAACCGTTTTGTAATTGGACAATACTACTGTACATTAATGACATGGGTGGCAGTAAGTCTGTATCCTGTGATAGGTTGTCCAATCTTCTCTGGCACTGGTGTATTGCAAGAAACATCTGGGTTTCAGCTATCTATTTACCAGGAAGGTATAACACAGTGGTAGACACCAGGTCACGAGTTCAATGATAACAAAGAATGGATGTTAAATCACGAAGTGTTCAATGATATTGTCCTTCGTTGTGGTGTGCCGGATATTGATCTGTTTGCTTCCCGGCTTAATCATGCAGTTACCAATTTTATGTGTCATGGGAGCCAGACCCAGGGACAATAGCGGTGGATGCATTCTCGCTAAATTGGGGTGGAAAATTTATGTATGTAGTTTTCCCCCCATTCTTTCCTCATTACCGATGTGTGGGCTAAGATCCAGCAAGACTCCACCTTTGGTATTCTGGTAGTGCCAGACTGGCCTACTCAGCATTGGTTCCCTCTGGTGCTAGCTTTAATTACACAGCCAATTATGGTAGTGCCCAAGAGCAGGAATTGCTGGTACGCCCAGTGACAGGGGATAGCCACCCTCTTCATGACCGTATTAATCTGTTGGTTTGCAGATTCTGAGGAGACGTTCCTGGGGCTCGGGCTTTCACAGCGTACCGTTGATGTTGTCACTGCGACCTGGAGGAAGAGCACTCAGAAAACAGTACATCTCACTCACATTAAAAAATGGGAGATGTACTGTTCCCGCTCTCACATTTCATACCACACAGCTACAATTACTGATGTCCTGAGTTTTCTATCATCACTCTATCACGATAGTAAACTGAGTTATCGTGCCATTAACAGTGCCCGCAGTACTCTGTCTAATTATTTACAGTTGGGGTCAGCACATCACACGGTAGGGTCCCACCCTCTAATAACTAAATTTATGAAGGGCGTTTTTAATTCTACTCCACCTAGACCCAGGTACACTCATATATGGGATGTCAGCATCATCCTCACGCTGCTCCGTCAGTGGGCTCCAGTTTCATTTCTGTCCCTACACCATCTGACATTAAAAGTAGTTATGCTCATGGCTCTCACCTCAGCACACGGGTCCAAACACTACACAAACTTAGAGACTGCAGAGTATGAGTTTGTCCGGCAATAATGTCACCTTTTTCATTAGGGACCTCATCAAACAGAGCAGGCCAGGGGTACTAGGGCTCAAGTTGAGTTTCATGGATATCCCTCAGATGCATGGGTGTGTGTCGTATCATACATAGCCCATTACATTAAGGTCACCAGGAGCCTGAGAGGCTCAGAAAGCTCCTTTTTGGTCAGTCACACTAAACCTCACAAACAGGTTACGGTGCAGACCATCTCTAGATGGATCAAACAGGTTCTGGTGTATGCAGGTGTGGACACTGACATTTTTAAACCTCATTCCACCAGGGCTGCATCGACGTCAGCAGCAAGGGACATGGACGTTCCTCTTGACCAAATTCTAGCGGCTACGGGATGGTCGAATGAGAGGACGTACCAGAGGTTCTGTAATAAGCCTGTCGCCAGATCCGGTGGTTTTGCCGACTCTGTTTTAAGTTCTGTTTCACAGTTTCCCCCTGGTGAGAGGGGGTCACTGTTTGGTTTTATTTTTCTGTTATTAAACCGTTGCTATTGTTAAAAACATGTCATGTTTGAATGCATTAATTTTCTCACTCGTCCTTGTCAATTGATGCAGCTGTGACGCTTCGACTCGTTCCTCGGCATGAAATTACAGATCTTCAAAGTCTTCACGTAGTCACTCACGTGACTCCGAAGTAAAATAGTAAGATTAAATGAGAACTTACCAGTTTGAAGTTTGATCGTTATTTTATGAGAGAGTTACGATGAGGGATTACGTGCCCTCGCTCCTACCCGCGTAAGTTAACGATCATCTGGTAGTTCTAGTCATTTATAATCTTAATATGTTAATTCAACTGCTGTTATCTGTGACTTCACTCCGTTGCTTTGAAGATTGTCGCGCATGCATGGGGACGGCCTTCTTCACGTAATCCCTCATTGTAACTCCTCAAAAATAATGATCAAACTTCGAATGGTAAGTTCTCATTTAATCTTATTATTTATGATAACCACCGGATTAGATTGCAATCTGATGGCGAGAGATTTACTGCTGATTATGCTAAAATACCAGCACAGTTATGGAAAAGAACTGACGAGGCTGCTCCTCACATCACTCGAAGAGTGAATTTCCCGGCTAGAGCTAATGACCTAGGAATGATGGTAAAAAAGGCAAACCCGAATAATAATCAAAAGCAAAATTTGTCTAATCAATTTGTTGTTGAATTTTACCAGGTCCCAAGGAAGGTGGTTTCCCCACTTACGTCATCATCTGGGGAGTGAGGTATGCGAGTATGTGAACCTCAAGTATGGGCGGAGGACACAGCTCAGGTAGGATGTGTGAACATCAATCCCATCCGTGTAGCTCTCCAGAATGGGTAACACTTCCTTCAATCAAACAATATCCATTGAAACTACAGGCCATCAGCAGCATAGACAAATTAGTTTGGGGTTTGCGAGAACAAGGAATATTGGTGAAGTGCCAATCTATTTGTAACACCCCTAATCTTACCGTTCCAAAACGGTAGGGAAATCAATTCTGTTGTAGATCCACTACATTGCCCTAGTGCCAAATACTTCCCATATCCTAGCCAAATACAGCTGAAGCCAAAGTCTGTTCATTAGTCAACTTTACAACATGCATTTTTTTCTCTTCCTTTTCATGAAGACAGCCAATATTTGTTTGCCTTCACCTACAAGGACCAACAATATACCTAGACCAGGTTGTCTCAAGAATTTGTCAACACGCTTACATTATTTTCCAGGTGTCTGCTGGATCAGTTAACTACTATAAAGTTTAAAATGAATTAAACATTAGTGCAGTATGTTGATGATGTATTGGTGGCTGGTAAAGATGAATCCAGTAATCGGGAAGACACTGCACAACTACTAAATCATCTAGCCGATCTAGGATATGTGCTCTCCCCATCAAAGGTACTGGTAGCTCAGGAGAAAGTAAAATTTCTAGGAATTATAATTTCGGCCACCGAAAGAAGCCTTGAGAAGAGCAGACTCGAACCTATTTGCGAATTTCAAGTCCCAAAAGATGCCAAACAAGTGAGGCAATGGCTGGGTATAGTCACTTATTGCTGACCCTGGATTCCAAATATAGCTCTAGAAACAAAGGAGCTAACACCCTATACTAGCAAGGAGGGTAAATTTAAACTAACAAAGGAGGCACAGGAAGCATTTGAGAACTTGAAAAGATCATTGATGTGAGCCCTGGCATTGGGAAGGCCATTATACAATCGTCCTTTCCAGCTGTATTGTACAATTCTATCCAATTGTGCCACTTAACATAAAAGCATGGCGATAGACATAGACCAGTTGCATATTATTACTCCAAATTAGATCCAGTAGCTAGGGGGGACATCCGCTTTGCACGCAAATCTTAACTGCAATCTATAATAGTTTACAATTGGCTGCTAAATTTGACACCCCAGCAGGACATTGTCATGTACAGTTTACATTCGGTATCGGCATTGTTGGGGCAGCTCCAAACCCAGCATTTGACAATGGCCCGCCAAAATAAGTATGAGATCTACCCGTTGAACAATCTGAAATTGCAGTTTAAACACTGTACATTAATTAACCCAGCCTTTTTTCTTATTTCACCCCCAGAAGAATGAGCAGAAACAGGACACGCCTGTCTCTTTGTTATAGAAGAGGAAACATCAGTGGGAGAGGACTTGAGGGATGTGCCCATGGAAGACCCTGATATCACATTATTTATTTTATTATTTATTTATTTTTTACAAATATTTTTATTAGAAGGGTTGTACAGTAGTATAAATCGTAGCATATAACATAATACATTTTGTGTACAACTTCTTGTTTTAAATTTAATAATAATAGAAAAATAAAAGGAGAAAGAGAAAGAGAGAAAAGAAAAGAGAAGTAAGGAAGTAGTGGTGTGTAAACCCCTGTGAGTTTGAACCTCCAGGAGTTGACAATTGAAAGTTTGTGAAAAGATAGAGAGAAAGAACCCATGAAGTTGTAAAAAAAAAGAGAACAAAAAGAAAAAAAAACAAAACAGGGAAAACGAAAGAAAACAAAACAAAGGGGATATACCGACTTCATATCTTTCCACACCCCTCACCCACTTCAGAAGTGGTTAATTTCCTGAATTATGTTGCACCATATTATACTTGTAATAAACCGATAAAAGGAGACTATATCTTTAGGAATTGCTCAAACCATCCATTATTGATAAAACGTTTATCCATTGGGAAAGAATAGGAATTAAAACGATGGGAGATATGTATAAAATGGGAAATTTTTTATCATTCCAACGACTACAACTAAAATATAATTTGAAAAGTAATCAATATTTCAAATACCTTCAAATTCAAGATTATTTGAAAAAGTATATACAAGGATATCAAACTTTAACCCCAGATCTATTGGAGGAAGGAATGAATAGAAAGGCAGAATAGTAAGATTAAACGAGAACTTACCAGTTTGAAGTTTGATCTTTATTTTATGAGGAGTCGAGTTGAGGGACTACGTGAATAGAAGCCCGTACAGCCGTTGGTGCGTCAATCTTCAAAAGCAGCGGAATGAATTCACAGCTAACAATGACCGAAGTATAACGGTAAGATGATAAAACTAGAACTACCAGATGAGATCTATGAGGGTGGGAGCGGAGGGCACGTAGTCCCTCAACTCGACTCCTCATAAAATAAAGATCAAACTTCAAAATGGTAAGTTCTCATTTAATCTTACTATTTTACTTCGGAGTCACGTGAGTGACTACGTGAAGAGTTCAAAGCACTGTGAATTTACGCCGCAGACTCAAATCCGACGTTCACACTGCCTGGATTGACTCAAAAGTCGTTAACAATCAATCATGCATCAGTAGTACATTTGTTAAATGAAATAACAGTTTATTTACAAACAAATCATAACAAACCCCCTCTAATCAGGGGAAAAAATGTAACAGTACTGACCACCAGAATCAGCAAACACCCCGAGCCTTGAAATCGGCTTGTGACAAAACCTCTGAAAAGTTAGCTCACTGGACCATCCTGTGGCCGCGAGGACCTTGAAATAGCTTGCACCGACACCTTACTGTGTGGTTTTTTGTGACTAATAAACAAAGCCAACTCTATTCCTCTCAGAGGTTTAGTAATCTCAATGTAAAAGAGATAAATTGAGACTATACAGAAGCGATCATCTGCGGGGTATGCTGAAAACACCATCTTACATCCTGTCATGCCTCTTTTATTATGTTTAAGCAAATCATAGACATAAAATATAATGGCATCAGCCGACACATGCATTCTATCTAGCCGTAGCTTTTGCAATGTTTGTACACGTTGGGCTGAAACCAACACCAGAAGCATGACCACCTTCATAGTTAATTTGGCTATAGATAGGCTTGTGTAACCGGAGCCCACTGGCGAAAGAAGCATTAAAAACCTCACTCACATTGCAAATACCGGCATACCACGAGTTTAGGAGGATTAGAATTGAAAAACTCCCTTCATGAATCGTGAACTAACGGATGTGTCCCTACTGTATGCAATTCTGCATTCATAGGTAAATAAGAAGACAGAGCACTTCTGGCTGAATTAATTGCACTGTAACTTAATTTTTTGGTCAAAATAAAGAGTTTGACAAACTCCAATACATCCGTGATCCCTGCCGTGCTGATATACAATATCCTGCTGTAGGCAGAATTGCTCCCACTTCCTTATATAGGTGATATATTGCTGCTGTGTACTATCCCTGCAGGCCGACGTGAGAACATCCACCGTCCGATGAGACAGTCCTCTCCCCAGGTATGGCCTCCTTAAAATCTGCAAATTAACAGATCAATACGATCCTATAAAGGATGTTGATCCCCAGTGACTGGATTTACCAGTAGATTTTTATTCTTGGGCATAAGCATGTAAGGCTCCCCTAGCCATTTGTAATACAAACGGGAAACCATGCTCGTGTAGGCCAATTTGGCACTACCAATACCCCTGAAGCGGTGTCACCTCCTTGATCTTGCAAACATCTGCTGATGAGACAGAATGAAGAAAAATACGATACACAAACATTCCTCCCCCAATGCAGCGAAAATGCATCCACTGCTACTGCCCCAGAATCTGGTTACCATGAAACATATCTAGGTAACTGATGATTTAATCGAGATGCAAACAAGTCAATTATCTGGCAATGCATACTGATCAATCATTTGGTTAAACACATCCTGATTTAACATCCATTCAATGTTGTCATTAACTGACGTGACCCTGGCAAATAAAGTGCTGAAAGCCAGATATTTTGGTCAATACACCAGCTCCAAATCTGGTTAGCCAGTCTATCACAAGACTGTGACTTAACTCCACCCATGTGGTTTACATATGCCACTGCTGTGGTGTTGTGAATCTGAGCTGCACATGCAGATCCCTCCTTTTAGAACAATAAGCTTTGAGCCCATACCAGGTGCCCAACAACTCTAAATAATCAATCCCTCTTAATTGAGGAAGCGATGTCTCATCCACATTCCATCTGCCTCCATAACTAGAAGACATATCTGTTGCACCCCAACCCAGTGCACTCACATCAGTCTGTATATCAGTGACGGTGATTCCACGAAACCTTCCATAAATTTTTTGAAACATGTACTATCCACCATTGTATGGTCAGCAAATCGCCCCAGCTGAACAACTGCATAGGCCTATCAAAAATAGCCCCTTTGTATTCTCAGTGCCTGTTCCTTTGATGGTTGTAATTGTTGATAATGCAGAGGACCATACTGCACAGCTGGACAAAGGCTGCAACAACTTCCCAATAAAACTGGCTACTTTGTCTAATCAAAGGCCGTTGTTCTCCAACGAGATTAGCACAGTCCTCAATTAACTGATTTTCAATTTATCCCCTATGGGTAAAGTTACCAACATGTGATTGGAATTAATGGTAAATCCCAGATAATCAATAATTTGGACTGGTGATAATTTAGATTTACCTGGGTGTGAATAAACAAATCCCATTTGTTCAAAAGTGATTTTAACAACTGAAAACTGATGATTGAGTTTCAGCATGAGTCTTTCCAACAACCAGAAATCATCTAATTAGGCACATTACCACATGCCCCTGAGCTCCTAAGCAATGCTAACACAGGTTTTACCCAATTTAGTAAATAATCTAGGAGCTGAAGTTAATCCATTCGGCAATGTCCTGAATTGCCACAGCTCAGTCATCCAAATAAATTTCAAATATCTTCTATCATCACCATGAATAGACACTGCGTAATACGCATTCTTTAAATCAATGGTTGCCATATAATACACTTTGGACACTAGATGTTTGCACGTGGTAAAGTTCTCCATTTTGAAATGCCTATAACAAACAAATTTGTTCAAATTCGATAAATCCAGAATAATTCTACATCCCCCAGTCTTTTTAGATCTGGGAAATATACTTGACAGAATTTGTTGACTTTGATAGACTGAAGGCTCAATTACCCCCTTCTTATGTAACGACTGCCTTCAATACACTAAGTATGAAAAATCTGATGTCAACAGCGCTGCCATTGTTTGAGAACAATTTTAAAACCTTTCCCCATTTGAACAGGAACATCAGTTAATTCATCGTCTGTCAAATGTTATATTCCTTACCAGAGCATCTTTCCTTGCGGACCTTGTTGTCCTCGACTTCTTGTAGAGAACATTTTTTTTTTTTTTTTTTTGCCTTGCT
Source organism: Okamejei kenojei (assembly GCA_035221665.1). Taxonomy (NCBI): domain Eukaryota; kingdom Metazoa; phylum Chordata; class Chondrichthyes; order Rajiformes; family Rajidae; genus Okamejei; species Okamejei kenojei. The sequence goes on from CM069132.1 coordinate 164,343,442, forward strand.
TCCAGCTGGCTTAATGAGGGCCATGGTTATAACAACCTCATAACAGTCTTTGACCCTTTTTGCAAGGTTACCACCAAACAACAGATTTTCGTGGTGGTACAACTGGTCGGTTTGCACAACTCGCCAAATTCGGGTTAGCACTGGCCTAATAGCGCCCCTCCCGACATTATTAATTTCAAAATGCATTACAAAGGAGTCCCAGTTCATCCTGGTGTGCTTCAACCATATCATTTGTATCAATAACTTTCACCACAGCTGTAATACCTGCTTACAACAGTTTAAGCACTTTTTGAAAACTTCATCTCCTGGGCCCTAGCAGGCAAACCCATCTATGCAAATTTGGTGATTAACCACCGGTACCTTCAGGAGATCACAATTAACAGGAGCTTTATAGTTTTTTGCTAATTCATCCATAGCTAGCTCCTGTAACTGATGGGAGAGCATATACTGAATGGCTTCGGCCAATTCTAAAAAACATCAATCGCCTTTCCTGCCTCTCCTACACTCAGCAAACTTCCAGCAATGTTTCGGGATTACCTCCAATCGAACACCTTGCTCTCCCCAGCATAGTAAACAGTGTCAGCAAAACTGCCCTGATAGAACATCCTCCTCACAGGCAGGATAGTTCTGCAGCCCTGAAACAGGTGCTGCTAGCACACGCTCTCCATCAGCCTGGCTTGGGCATCACTCTCCTCACGGAGCTGGAACATCATCTCCTCACAGGCAGGATAGTTCTGCAGCCCTGAAGCAGGTGCTGCTAGCACAAGCTCTCCATCAGCCTGGCTTGGGCACCACTCCTCCCCACGGAGCTGGTCCCTGTCGAGCATTCTTTTGATAATAGAATCTCGACGTGGGAGAGCCGTAGAGCAAACGGACTCTCCTATGGAGGGTATAACCTCCAGGCCGACTCATTTATGGGCCACAGAGACTTGCCAGTGGCCTTCCACCCTACTGACAAGCCTCCACTGCCCCCCGGCAGTGGGTCCGCTACCACTGGCTGTGTAGCCAGCACCGGACCAGGTGTACCAGACGGGGCCTCCATCCTCAACACTCTCCTGGCCACTTTTCCTTTCTACCCGGAGCGCCTCGCCGACACCTTCTTCCCTTTCTGCAACATGATCTACAAAAACTCCCAACCGTTGCAGAAAAAGACCTGTGGTAAAGTATTTCAACAAACCTTACCTCGTTTCAAGTTGTTAACGAAAACTGCTGGAGAATGGAGGTTGTGAAGTCTGAAGAAGGGTCTCGACCCGAAACGTCGCCCATCTCCTTCGCTCCTTAGATGCCGCTGCACCCTGAATTCTCCAGCTTTCCATGTAACCGCGGTTTTAAACTTACCGCTCGGAGGAGCGCTGCTGCTCCCCCCGCCCGACTGCACCAGCGTCTGACGTCATGACGCAACCATACGGCTGTACGGGCTTCTATTCACGTAGTCACTCACGTGACTCCGAAGTAAAATCAAGCAATTTAATATCTTACTTATATAATATAATTCTAATATAGAAACACCAAGACAGAGGCAATTAGAAGAGAACTGGGAACAAGAGTTATTGATAAAAATTCGAACGATAGGTGGGATAAAAATTTATTATATGTAAACAAATGTTCAATGAATGTAAGAATAACCTAATTCAATTTAACATTTTACATAGATTTATTATTCAAAAAACAAGACTGAATAAAATATTTTCAAATGTTTCCCCCATCTGCGACAAATGTCTAACTCAAAATGCCACTATAGCACATTCCTTTGTCTCTTGTACAAAACTGTATACATTTTGGAATGAAATTTTTGGAATTTTTACAAAATTATTTAACACAAAATTGAACCCCAATATCGAATTGATTATCTTTGGATCAATGGAAGAGGGAAGTTTAACTAAGCTATATTCCAAGAAGCTTTTCTTAATTATGGTCTATTATAACAGCGAAAAAAACTTATACTTAAATTTTGGAAAAAAATGCACCTACGCCAACATTCAAAATGTGGATCTCAAACATGTCTGAAACGCTACATCTTGAAGAAATGAGATTCCTCTTACTAGGCAAAGTAGACCAATTCTTAAAGATTTGGTCTCCGTTTATCAGCTTTTTACAAGCATATGGTGCAACATAACATAACCTTAGAAATTAAATGGTTTAGAACTGAGTGACGGATGGGTAAAAATATGATAGGTAGATCTCTCCTAATCTCTCTTTTTTTTACTTTTTCCTTTTCTTTCAATCTATTAACTTCTCATCTATGTCCTTTATTTTTTTTGTTTTCTGTTTCTACTCGCTTGTCTATCTATTCCGACACTCTTTATTTCTTTTTTCTCTCACTGTTCTTTTATTATTGAACCAAAAGTATGAAGTTGTACAAGAATGAAAATGTGTATTTATGTATTAGGTACTTAAGTACCAGACTACTGTACTTACTTCTAACAAAAATAAACAAACAAAAAAAAAAGGAATTGCTCTGATTTTCCTGCTAGGATGAATCTCATATCTTTGAGATGTAACGTTTCAGACATGCTTGTGATCCACATTTTGGGGTTGGGGTGGTGCATTTTTCCAAAATCTGAGATTTTGTTTTGCCATTATCAAGTCATAGTTAAGGAAACGACTTTGAAATGAAGTTAGCTCGGGGCAGGCTTCCGTTGTTCCGAAAATAATCAGTTCTATATTTGGGTCCAATTTTATTTTATATAGTTTTGTATTTATTTCCAAAATTTTTGAAGTTTTATGCAGGAGACGAAGGAGTGTGCTGTACTTGCTTCTTGAAATAAACATTTATCACAGATGGGAGAAACATTTGGCAACATTTTATTCAATTTGGTTTTAGAGTAATATAGTCTATGTAAATGTTTTAATTGGATTAAGATATGTCTTACATTAATCGAGCATTTATGTACATGACATCACATTATATGTGGACGGTAGTGCATCCATTGGATCGCGGGGAGAGAGGCTTGTCTGGTTATGTAATTATTAAGCAAAAGATGGAGATTGTAGAAGCAGCTGCTTTTGAATTCACCCTATACAGCACAACGAGCTGAATTATTCGCTTTAATTAGGGCTTGTATTATTGGGGGATCTAAAAGTAAATATTTTACACACTGATTCTCGATATGCATTTGGGGTGGTGCATGATTTTGAACAATTATGGAAAAAAAAATAGGGGATTTCTAACTTCTGCAGGAACCCAAATATCACACAAACACATTGTGACAATGTATTGAAGGCCTAAATGCTACCCTGACAAATCTCTGTAATATAAAATGTACTGCCCATACACAGACCCAGTAGACATTGGAAATCGTAATGCTGATTTAGTACCTTAAAGAGTATCATGTGAATGGTAAGGTGGTGGTACCTAGAAAGATTAGGCAGACTAAAAGTGTAACACATACAAGTCCACTTGGAGAAAAGAAACTGCTGCCAACCATCCAAGAAATCATTTGATTACAAGAATAGGCTGCTGAAGGAGATAAGGAGAGATGGAGACAACTGGGATGAGTACTGCATTGTATGACTGGGCTATGGACCACTCAGCAGGGCAAACTTGCATGACTGATCATTGTCATATGGGTTATCGAGTATATGCAAACATATGTGGTGCACGAGCAGTAGGCTACCTGGTGGCATCCAAAATTACAATCTTTTGCTCCAAAGGTAAGCGGTAATTGCCTGGTCTGCCAGGAATACAATCCAGGGAAAGGAATGGGATGTGAAGAAGGGAAAACACCATTGCCTATGGGTCCTTTTGAGATTGCAAAAAATGGGACAATATTGAATTAGAAGATGCCATGGATACAAATACGTTCTTGTCATAGTCGATGTATTCAGCCAGTGGATCGAGGCATACCCAACCCTTAACAATAAAGTGGCTACTGTTGTCTAGGTGTTAATGCGGGAAATTGTCCCTAGATTCGGCCATTTCATTCGACTTAGCTCAGATAAATGGTCCACACTTTATTGGACAAATCAATAAAGAATGTTGTGAACAGCTGGGGATCCAGCAGCAATTACACTGTGCTTATCGACCACAGGCTGCCGGACTTGTAGAAAGGGCAAAGCAGACCCTTAAAACCAAATTAGCCAAATTAAAGGAGGAGACTAGATTTGGATGGATTAAACTACTCCTAATAGCCCTATTTCAGATGAGAGTCACGCCTGCAGGAAAATCTAGATTAAGCCCAGCTAAAATTGTTTACGGTCGACCCCTGATAACCCCTTGGAACCAGAATGCAATGAAAATAGTTAATTTCCAACATATGACTGCAGAGATGACTGACTATATCTTATACTTGACAAAAGTCTTAAGGGATTTACATTGTAGAGTGAGAGCAGCCTATGGGGACAAGCCTTCACTAGTAACTCCCATTAAGTAAAACCTGGAGACTATGTCTTAGTGAAGAATTGGGTAAGGAAAGGATCAGATGTTTGTTGGGAAGGACCGTACGAAGTTATTTTAATGGACTCTGAACGCAGTAAAGGGGTAGAAGGAAGAAAATGCATGGGTGCATCTTCAACATGTAAAAGTATTTGAGTGGAGGTATTAGTAGTAAACTTGGTTTCTCCAAGTGTTCTTAGGAATTCTAATCAAGGACCAATGGACTTTTAAGATTGATGATGGGAATTCGCGCCCCACGAAACTCGGAAGGTGAAGATTCATCAAACGGTAATCATGGTGAGCTATGCCCACGAAAACAAACTCGGGGGGCTAACTCTCGATTAAATTCTTGAGAAGCTACATCAACATCTTCTGTTAGAACATTGTTAAAGTATAGTAGTCATCATTGAATTCTGGAGTTATCCATTTATGATGAGGGTTATCACAAATGATAAAATGGGGGGGGGGGGGATGTTAATATTCGCTAAATTAAAGACACCATAAAATGGAGGATTCCTGCACTTATCAGAATTGCTCAACCCTTGTCAGCTGATGAACTTTACAAGCTTTGATTGGCACCAACCAGTCTAGGCTCAGACTGATATGCAGGATGGTAAGGGGTCCAGATGTTTTCCCTGTTTCTCTTAAATTGATAACATGTTTAGCAGTTTTGCAAACTAACCTTAAATGCATCGTTTATATTGGATCGCTGCAGAAACATTGCAAAACAGTGTACAATAATGTTGCATGACTGCCATCATGTCAATTGATGATTGGTCGGAACGAACTTTTGTTGAGCGCTTGGAGAAAAAGAAACTGTTTGAATCTCAGGCAGGGCACGTTTCAATGTTTGTTCTTGACAGCTTCCTTCGAGAGCTTTCTTTCAGTGTATACAATGTATGAGCTACTGTATTAGTGGGTTAGGGAAATGTTCTGTTATGTATGCGGTTAATCGATATCTGTAATTGGATTATTAAAGAAGACCACCCCCATGTGGTTCGGCCCCAATTCAAGGTCCCGGATATATAAAAAGTCTGCTACCACGAGGGTCCAGTTCTGGAGTGTCTCATGTTTGAGCGAGGCCTAGAGGTTGATTCAGGCAGATACGAGGATTGAACCCGCGGTTAGGTAGGATAGTACAGTAGTTTGAACTGTAATAGCGCTTTTGGTAACATAAAGATTAGTTGTTTCAAGCGCTTTGAATCAGTTGTTTTTACTGAAACTACTGACTGGGGGTTAGTTTAGAAACGAGCAATTTACAGCTCCATTAGAGTCGTAGTCATACAGCATGGAAACAGGCAGGACCTTCACGGCCCAACTCATCCATGCTAATTATTGGAATTAATCTGTAATGGAGGTGCTGAAGAAGAAAGCTAATATTGAAGATGGACTCAGAATGCTGGAATAAGTCAGCGGGACAGTGACAGGGGACAGTCAACATCTCTGGATAGAAAGAATCTCACCCATTTCCTTCTATCCCATTGTTGCCTGTCCCACTGAATTTACTCCCAACATTTTGAGTCTATCTTCAATGTAAACCAGCATCTGCAGTTCCCTTCCTACACACATGGAAAAAGCAACACCCGTCGGTAAGGCTATAAATATGCCACAGGCCATAAGCAAAGACAAAGTTACGAGCTATGGAAAACACTAAGATTGAAAGTTTCTTTCTTAGTCTGTTTTAAAGAGAACAGACTACATGACTTTATTCTTTGAAACTTATTTTTGTGCTAATGAAACATATATGAAGCCCGGAGGTGCAAGAGAGACTGCAGAAGATGGAATCTGGGGAGACAAAAGCTAACTCTTGCAGTTCTCAAACCAAATGTCAGCAATTAATTAAACTCTACGGATGCTTGCCAGACCAATGAGTCACCCCTGCAATTTAAAAATTCCTTCATATATAGGCTTGTTCATTTAATTTGTTGAGCAAAGCGTTTTGCTTTTAAGCGCAGTAATTTCGGGACACCAGTGCATAACAGCGAAATGCAACCTTCAAGTTGAAAGTGCCCTTATGGATGTAACCTATAAAAAAAATAAACTGGGTGCTCCACTCTTTAACTAGTAACTCTCTCTTAAATCATACAAATGAATTTGGTTCCACTGCCCTCTGTGGCAGGGAATTTCCACAAATTCCAACTCTCTGGTGAAAACGTTTTTATCTCACCTCAGTCTTATATGGCCTCCCCTTTATTCTAAGACTGGTGGGCTGGTTCTAGACTCACCAAACATTGGAAACATTTTTACTGCATCTAGATTGTCCAGTCCTTTTATAATTTATATGGTTTCTATAAGGATTCCTCCTCATCCTTCTAACTCCAGTGAATACAAGCCTAGTATTTACATCATTCCTCATTATGACAGTCCCGTCATCCCAGGGATCAATCTCCTTCCTCAAATTAGTGAGACAAAAATGTGCACAATATTCCAGATGTGGTCTTACCAGAGCTCTATTACAAATGCAGAAGAACCTCATTACTCTCCTTATACTGAAATCTCTTGTTATGAAGGCCAAACATTCATTTGCTTTCTTCACTGCTGTTGTACCTGGCACGCCAAACTTTCAGTGACTTTGCACAAGGACTTCCCTGGTCTCTCTGTCCCCCCCTTTACCTAACCTAACCCCCTTGAGATAATAATCTGCCCCCTTGTTTTGCTGGTCAAAAGTGGTTAACCTCACATTTATCTATATTATACTGAATCTGCACACTCACATCACCTGTCAGGTCACCTGTAACTCCTAATACCCTCTTCACAGTTCACCACAGCCACCAGCTTTGTGTCATCCGCAAAAACTTGCTAGTGTTGACTCCTATTCGCTCTTCCAATTCATTATTTTATACGGTAAACAGTGGCGGCCCAAACACCAAGTCTGCAGCACTCCTCCACCACGCTGCCATTGTGAAAAGGACCCGTTCACTCCTACTCTTTGCTTCCTGTCTGCCAACCTGTTTTCTATCCATGTCTACAACCTACCCCCAATACCAGGTGCTCTAATTTTAGTCACCAGTCTCCCGGTCAGGACCTTATCAAAGGCTTTCTGAAAGTTAGTACACTACGGCACTGGCACCCTTTCATCCATTTTACTTGTCACATCTCATAAAGAATCCAGAAGTTTAGTCAAGAATGATTTTCCTTTATAAATCCATGCTGACTGGACTAATCGTTTTACTGCTATCCAAAGCCCAATTATTACATCTTTAATAATTGACTCCAGCTCTTTTCCACACCGATAAGTCAGGCCTTAATGGCCTGTAATTCCCTGTTTTCTCTCTCGCTCATTTCATGAAAGTGGGATAAATTTTAGCTATCCTCCAATCCACAGGAATGATCCGGAATTAATGAACATTAGAAAATTGATCAACCAATGTGCCACTATTTCTAGAGGACCTCCCTGAGGACCCGGGGATGCAGACCATTATGGCCCAGGGGATTTATCATCCTTCAGACCATTAGCTACCAAAACTATTTCTCACCTAATGAAATTTTCTTTAACGTTCCTCGACCCCCCTTAGGTCCTCTTGCCTCAGTACTTCTGGGAGATTGTTTTGTGTCTTATTAGTGAAGGACAGATCTGAAAGTACCTGTTCAACCTTCTGCCATTTCCTTGTTCCCCATATTAGATTTCTACCCGTTGTCTGCCTTCAAGGGACCCACATTTGCCTTTGAAGATAGACTCAAAATGTTGGAGTAAGTCAGCGGGACAGGCAACATGTGAATCACTCTGGTAGAAATGGAATGGGTTGACGTTGAAATAACACCCATTCCTATCAGTGACGCTGCCTGTCCCACTGAAGTTACTCCAACATTTTGAGTTATCTTCAATGTAAACAGCATCTGCAGTTCTTCCCACAAATGGATAAAAAAACACCCGTGGTAGGCAATTAAATATGCCCATGCCAAAACAAAGACAATGTTACGGGATATGGAAAACTAAGATTTGAAAGTTTTATTTCTTTGTCTGTTTAAAGAGAACAGGGACTAATGACTATTCTTTGAACTTTCTTTGTGCTTAATGAAACATATATTAATTTTTTTATTTTTGGAAGCCGGAGGTGCAAGAGGTTTGCAGGAAGATGGAATCTGGAGCAAAAAACCAACTCTGCAGGTTCTCAAACCAAAATGTCAGCAATTAATTAACTCTACAGTTGAAGGAACTCTGAAAACAAATCCGACACAGATACTTTGGTAGCTTATGTTTTAACATTCATGGGGTCAAGGAAAGCGCATTCACGTCGCGCCATCCCTGTTTCCACCCATCTCGCACATGAAGCACAAGAATGCAAAGACAGACACCATTGTTTGCAGATGCCGGAAGAGGGAAGTGTGTTCAGTCTCAGCTGAACAAACTTCTAATCTTGTGTGTGGACTCGATTAAGAAGAGCATATCGATGGATAAAGGATAAATGTGGGCAACGTTCAACAGTTATCTGTTTGCTCTTGTTTCAAGTAGAGAATTTGGGAACAACTGCTGTTGTTAATCATTTTGAAAGGTCAAACAGAGAGGTAAACTTTTTAGGTAGATGCAAATTGTTGGAGTACTCAAAGGATCAGGGCAGCATACTGGAGACAAACGGTGGGTGATGTTTTGGGTCGGGGACCCCTTCTTCAGATGACTAGTGAACATTTGCAATCATTTAACTGCCCAATTTAATTTCTGTGGGAGGAAGACTTGGTTTTGAACAAAGAACAAAATCTCAGTTCCAGGTTCAGTTTGGTTTAATTGTCCTCTTTGTGCCGAGGTGAGTGAAAAATCTGTGTGTGTAGATGGTTGCTTCAAATACAAAAGTGAAGAATAGAAAAGGTTGATTGGCTTAACGTGGAAAGGAGAGAAAATTCCACACCCAGAATCAATTGGGGATAAAACAAAAAAAAAAGTGAAATGTCCAGCATCACCAATTTCTTATATGGAAGGATAATATTATTGTTTCAAAAGCACTGATTCATCTCCAGTAAATAACCAAAATAGCAAGCTATAAAGTGATACACGCTGAAATGAGATCATTTTGTGACATTTCTTTGAACATTTCTTGGGTGCATTCTACGTTTTGTAGTTTTATCGAGAATTCCTTCCACATATCAGTGAAAATCTCCATTACTAATGAGGGCCCTTCAGGTAGAATGCATAACCCATGATTCAAGTTCAGACTTAAAGATGTAATGGAGTATATGGAGTTTGTAATTTCATTGTGAAGCCCTTCCACATCTCTGTGTTATCTCCATCACTGATGATGTGCCTTCAAACAGAATGCATAACTCATGGTGAACTAAAGCGTTGACCAAAAATGTAACTGCAATTCCTATCTCATTCGTATAAGGAATTCAGTGTCAGTGCAGAATGTTCAAGTAGCGTTGGCTGGAGAAAAATCTGGAAGGCTTTTTTCTGTGTTTTTTTACTTGCATGTCTCTGTGACCAATGCAAAACTTACTGTGTGCGAGGAAGGAACTGCAGATGCTGGTTTATTACGAAAGATGGATACAAAATGCTGGAGTAATCAGTAGGTCAGGCAGCATCTCCAGAGAAAAAGATAGGGTGGACGTTTAGTGTCGGAAAACTTCTTCAGATTTACAAAGTCTACGAATGTCCAGCACTGTGCCCAGCGGTTGAGTCTGTTTGTGCCTTACAGTGCCAGAGACCCCGGGTTCGATCCTGGTGCCTTGCCGTTACGGTTTTCTACTACGCTCCAAAAACATACAGGTTTGTAGGTTAATTGGCTTGTTATAATTGTAATTTGTCCCTGTGTGTGTTGGGATAGTAGCTAATGTTCAGAGATCGCTGGTCGGCACGGACTTGGTGGCGAAAAGGGCCTGTTCTCCCTGAAGCTGTATTCTCAAACAAAACTAAACTAATACCTTCATTATTTTGCCTAAGTACTGCCTAAATCTCTCGTTTCCCCTTTCCCTGACTCTTTCAGTCTGAAGAAGGGAGCTCGACCTGAAACATCCCCTGTTCCTTTCCTCCAGAGATGCTGCCACATCCTGCTAAGTTACTCAGATTTTTTATTCGGTCTTCGGCCAAAACTTTACATTGCTCTTCTTTACAGCACTGTTCCATTCCAATCTTCGGGACATGTGGATCTTGGAAAGAACATTATCGAGGATGTTTTTGGTTCAGGGACAGGATACATGTTTTGGAGAGCAGTTCCAGTATTATGGGGTTAGATGCCCATGGTTCTGCTAGAAGGTTGATAAATCATCAGGGCCAGATCTGAATCTATACTTGGTTACTATTGGCCAATCAAAGAAGGACATAACTGGGGCTCTGACGGAAATCGTGCATGCTTTGGTAGCTATATAAGGTTCCCTAGAATGATGGAGGGATAGTTAATAAGCTGTTTTTAAGTGGACAGCAAGGATTTACTTTCTACGCCAAGTAACTTTCGGGACCAATAACCTTTCATTTTGTGGTAACACAAATTATCAGAGAAGTCCCAAAAGATAGAATTCGTGACCATTTGGAAAGCAAGCGTCTCGGGATGGGATGGACTGGGTGTAGTAGGTTCCCGACCCGAAACGTCACCATCCCTTTTATCCTGATAAATGACTGCCTGTTCAGCTGAGTAACTCAGCATGTTTGTCTGTATTGAGCGGGGGAAATCCTGCAGCGCTTATTTGTTTAAATATTTGAGGAGTTAACTAGAAGATATATTGAAAGCAGGTGTAGAGATATGTTCTATAATACTTCAGGTAGAATGCGTAGAACATTTATTGCAAGATAAAGTCCAATAAAGACCTAATCAGAGATAGTGGAGGGTTCCAATGAGGTAGATAGTTAGCTCAGGACCACTCTATAGTGTTCATATGAGGTGTATGAAGAAACTGTTAAATCACAGAATCATAGAAAATAGGTGCAGGAGTAGGGCCATTCGGGCCCTTCGAGCCCTGCACCGCCATTCAATATGATCATGGCTGATCATCCCAACTCAGTATAATGTACTGCCTTCTCGCCATTCCCACGATCCCTTTAGCAACAAGCGCCACTTTAAACTCCTCTTAAATATCTTTTACTGGCCTCAACTACCTTCTGTGGCAGAGAATCCACACTCCACCACCTCTGTGTTGAAAAATGATCTTTCCTATCCGGTCCTAAAGACTTCCCCCTTATCCTTAAACTGTGACCCATTGTTCTGGAGATCCCCACATCGGGAAACAATCTTCCTGCAATCTAGCCTGTCCAACCCCTAAGGATTTTGTATGTTCTCTATAAGATCCCCCCCTCAATCTCTAAATTCTGCGGGGTAAAGCCGAGTCTATCCAGTTTTCTTCATTTGGAAGTCCCTGCCCTCCCAGGAAATCAGTTGGTGAACCTTCTCTGTACTCCCCATATGGCAAGAATGTCTTCTTCAGATGTAGGAGACCAAAACGTACGCAATACTCCCAGGTGTGGCCTCCACCCAAGACCTGTACAACTGGGAGTAGAACCTCCCTGCTCTTTGTACTCAAATCCTTTTGCTATGAATGCCAACAGACATTCGCTTTCTTCACAGCCTGCTGCTCCTTGGCATGCCTACTTTTATGACTTGTGTAACCATGACACCCAGGGTTCTCGTTGCATTCCCCTTTTCAAATTGGCCAGCGTTCAGATAATAGTCTACCCTCCCTGTTGTTGCCACCAAAGTGAGATAACCTCACATTTATCCACATTATATTGCATCTGCATGCATTTGCCCACTCACAATCTATCCAAGTCACCTTGCAGCCTCCTAGCATCCTCCTCACAGTAATACTGCCCCCCAGCTTCGTGTATCCGCAAACTTGGAGATGTTGCATTCAATTCCCTCATCAGATTCATAATATATATTGTAAATAGTGGGGG